>SAYR01073692.1:1305699-1410926 GCA_004382745.1 Argopecten irradians irradians | reverse complement strand
ATACAAAATTTTTTTTTTTAAATCTATAAAAACATTAAAGATTAAGTTCTAATGGATAGGATGCCAGAAGAAATAAATTTAAAGGAAAAAAATCCAAGCAAAAATATTCGAATATATTATTATACTAAATATTTATGTTTTGGCGTTTTTTACATACTAATTTGTTCCTTTTCAGATTGTGGAGGAAAAAGAACATTACAGCATGGGGATACCATGCTTGTTATCTCCCCTCGAAATCAACATAATATTTACCCACCAGATGTCGTATGTAAATGGTCAGTATCTACAGAGCTCCATTGGCTGAAAATTGTATTTCAACATTTTTATTTAGAAATTTCACCTGGATGCGAGTCTGACTCATTAGAGATCGACGGATTTCGTTTCTGTGGATCAAAGATTGAAAATACCTTGATATATAAGAAAGCATCCATTGAAATCATGTTCACAACCAACGGAGACTTACAAGATACAGGATTCATATTCTCAATAAAAGCTGTTGGTAAGTACAAAAACCAAAACTTTGCAGATGTACTAGTATTCCGTCTTTGCATGTTACACAGTTAGCTCCCTTGCTCAATTGTTACGTCATTATTTTGTGAGCGCAATTCATTTTCTCCGAAAAGTATGACGTTACGCTCGAAAACACATGACGCAACAATCAATACCTACCCGCAAGGGCAGATAACTCTGTAATATGCAAATACGGAATATCATCACTAGAATGGTAGCAATGCAACTATATAAAATCCGTTTGCACTATGTTATATTTCGAAGATTTTTCAATTCCTAATTTAAGTAAAACATAATTAATGGATGTTTTTTATGTTTCATATTTTACGTTCATGTAAATAATAAAATAAGGATTGAATATTCAATGACAGCATTCTTCATATGGCCACTTAAGGTAGCTCCATACTTTTGGGAAAACCCATGTCATTTATTTCTAACAGGTCTTATTTTCAGGCATTTTTCATGTAGATTTCAAATCTATAAAGATAAATGGGTGTTCTCGAACTACTTTTTGAGATATTTGAGTTTGAAATATACCATCCCTGCAAATTTGCTGACCGAAAATAGAAAAATTCATAAAATTATGTTTTCTGTAATATTAGGGTGAATGTAGTCTCGATCCTGTTGATTTTTTGTCCTAATTTTCTTACGATAGAACAATATACAAAACTATTTTATTTTTACAAATGCTTACTAATTTTTGTTATTTCCCAGGACCGTTTCTATACGTAATTATCATGTTTTGCCATATTTTCGCCGGTAAAAAATCAATGAATAGGCCAAAAAGGAAATGAAAATCCATGTCAATTTCACAATATTTGTATATGATATGCCCAAGGTAATATGTTTTTCAAATATCATATAAAAACACGAGGTCCTCGATCAAAATTTCACAATTTTGTAAGCTTGAAGTTTGTAACTCGCAACCCTACCCCCATTTCATCCAGTGCTAAGATGGGTTATAATTGATTATTTTTTGAAAATTGCCGCCAAAAAACATTCCACATCAGTTCATACGTTTTTGTGATATTATATCTGGTTTATGTCTGTTTGTTTTAATGATTTTCTCCAAATTGTGTGTTTAAAGGAAATCCGTATGCGATTTTTTTAGAATTCCGGAAATTCGGTCGGGCCGGGTCCCCTCTTATGATTAATAGCGACGAACGGCACTTCCGGTGTTTAAAAATCCTTTCCCATTTACGACAGGGACCGCAAAAACCTCAGAGATAGCAAATAATTTTCACTTCACTGCTTTTATTTGATTTATTTAATGATTTTAAACATTCAATATTATATGTAGACAATTTTCACCTATTGAAAAAATATCCAAGTGTGATGTCGTGGCGTATCGGAAACCATTCTGGAATTCAAAACAACCTCCGCAACTTCCGGTATAGCGTCATATGAATTGGCGCGATTTTCAAAAGTATGGACCTACCTTAAGAATGATATTAGAAAAGAATATCAAGGTTTACAACGTATTAGTCCTTCACCAATGAACAAACCATAGGAAAATAGATATATAAACTTTCAAATAATGTCTTTCTCACATTAACTACTGGAATATATCTATGTTGAAGCCCCTGCTCCGGAAATCCCTGAAAATCTTCGGGTCATTTCATCTTTATATGGACTAACAGTAAAGTGGTCGGAACCAAACCGGAACTCAGCATACGTTACCGGATATAGAATTAACTTCCGGTATCAAAACTACAGTACTCTTCAAGGTATCGTGTTAGTAAATTCAAGTGAAAGTTTGTCAACAAAAGAAGGAGGCTGGTTTAGCGTTACGGCAAATAGTGATACTTTTGTTTACGTCATAAACACACGTGACCGTCCCGGAGTAATGTTTGAGGTTTGGATGGAAAGCATGGGCGAAGCAGTCGACAGTCCTTCCACAGAGGTCATCACCGCACGTGCACGTAAGTAACTTTTATGCCCTTCTGCACATATCAAGAAAAGATATTGAAATATTGTCACTCTAAACCGAACACCTCGCATTTCACACACGCAAGACACCGCCTACACGGAAAGCCAATGCTAGACTAAGTGGGGTTGACCGAAAAACGACCACAAAGATTTCACGGTGTACAATACCATGGAGGTCTTCTACTATAACAAAAACGTATACAGTGTTCATGTATGCAACCTTAGCTTTTGCAACTATTTTAACATTTGAGAATATTTGTGATTCTTAAGTATGAATTAAACAATTACATAAACATGTATTACGAAATTCATTTATTTATTTGCTGAAGCAATATTTTAAGAGGTTTAAACATGACATTATTCAATTTTATAAATATTACATTCTCAAATCAGTTTACGTTAAATTCGTTTCTATTGTGTGTCGGTAACAACTAAAGGTCCTATTCATATACCACGTGATATCTGATATCGTCTGCGCGGGACTAATACCTCCAGTTGTAATGTAACGTAACTCTCTATAATATTCCCTCTGGAATGACGTTAACGCGGGATATTATCTTTTGACGTGGTTCCATCATAGAAACAATAGTCCCACACGGACGCTATCAGCAATAACGAGGTACGATAATTACATTTTTGTAGTCCCATTGTGAAATAACAAAAAAATATTTTCAAAAAAGGATTTTTTTTTTACTTTTCAGATTGTGGTGGTATAATAGAATTCGACAACACAACCAAATACATATCTTCACCGAGGTATCCTTATATGGACAACGGCTATATATATTGTTCATACCACGTCGTAACAACAGCGGAAATCAAATTGACTTTCATAGCTTTGAATTTTAACGAATTCGACTTTTCCACGTCATGTTCCCATGGTTACCTGTTAGTGGATGGAGTTGACAGAAGTTGTGAGCCCAACATTAGCGATATATCACCGTCTTTCTATGGACAAGATTTTAATATAGAATATCACGGTAGTCCAAGGAGATCGAGATTCCTTATAGAACTAACACTATCTGAAAGGACGGAGAAAGTCTCTGATTATTCTTTCACTTTGAACCATAGCCTCTATACCCGACCTCAGGTCATGCCATTAATACTGTGTATCTATTTTGTGATGTTTTGCACTTACATGGACCAAATCCCTATATCATTCCATATTTGATAACCCCAAAAAAATGGATGATGATGTGATAACGATCATGAGGGTTGTTTCCCTTGGCAGGAGCTCTCCGGTAAGAGTAAGCTGAGTAACAATCAAACGCCCAGTGTTTATACTCGAGTGACGTCATTTGACCCAATGGTTGTAGTTGGTGCTACATACCTGTCTGACCGCCGTTTCTTTTTTTACACCGGATTTGCACCTTGTAATGAAAAACTCGTATAACAATAGCCGAAAAATACAAAAGTCTGGAAAAAGAAATTTGTAGTTTTCATTATAGTCATCAGATAGTTTTTTATTCATTTCTTCAACATGAACACTTTGAAAGTCCAAATCGGATAATACAATTCGATATCTGAGGCAATGACTTTATGTTGTTATGATTTAAATGCATACTAGTGTAATTGAACAGAAAAAATTAGTTTCGCCTGATTTGATGAGTTTTACATTTTATTAACAGCCAATCATGTAAGGACATGGCTGGTTTCAATGTTGGACGAAATCGGAATATCCGGATGAGAAACACCGACCAAATCCTAGTGACTTCATGTCAACATGTAAAAAAGAATATAAAATAATAAGTCAAAGGTCGGTTGTCAACCCCGAAATGGTATACATGCATCAGATAACATGCCTTGGAAATGTATTTTAATGTTAATTGAACTTTCATCATGAGCATGAAATCCTAGGATTAATAATAATTAAAATATAATAATATAAGTGTGTTTGGAATTCGGATGTAGAAGAGAGATCCTACAGAAAAACCACTAACCAACAGTAAGCGATTTGAAATGCTCTCATTTTCAAGATACACCTAATCTGTGGTAGGAAATGAAAATCAATTAACTGAATTCTTAGAATATAGTTATAAATTTTTTATATAAGAAGCAAATTGAACTATACCTTTGATACTTTTTCTTTTGTTTAATCAAGTATTGATATGAATAGATTTAAAGTAATATATTTTATATCGATGAAGCTTACTATTAGAATTTAAAAAAAATAGGGGCCGTGGTGGCTGAATGGTTATTAAGTTGTCTCGACATATTACCACAAGCCTTTCACCTCTGGGTTCTGAGTTCTAATCCCAGGTCGCCAGGTACTGATCGCTGTCGGTGTTTTATTTCAGGTACTCCGGCTTTCCTCTACCAACAAACTGACACGTCCTTACATGGCAATGACTGTTATACATAAATGTAGGGCGTCAAACTAATAAAACTCACTATTCGAAATATATAGTTTCCAAATAGTATTTATTACAGTATATGCCTTAACCAAAACGGCTTTTCTAAAATGTAACTGTACAATTTGATTGTTAATTGTTTAGAATTTTTAAATCTGAAACCCCTCCTTTGTGTTCTTCCTTGTAATAGTTTATTCATTCTCGTTTGGTCTCCTCCTTGTTGGTCGTCCTTGTAATTGGATATTCAATCTATTTTCCTTGTTAGTATAGCGTCACAAACAATGACTCGGTCAAATTAATTATTTACACATTACCTTTAGATGTCCTTCATCTACGTATAGAGGTAGCTGTCATTTCAAGCTCGATGGATATGTTTCAGAATTCATCATACATCAAAGTGTAGCTCATGAAATATGAAATATCTGATTTTATATTTTGTCAGTGTGAATTTATAAATGATAAGATATTTGCGCGTGATCAGGTAACACTACATTATTGAATATGTACAAATCATAATGTACAGTTGAATGTGCTCGCCGACTGATGGAGACTATAATTATTCATGTATAATGAAGGTATATAAAGGTGAAGGGATGAGACCATATTGTATAAGTTTTATACTCAGCTTGTATAGCTCACCAGCATATAACATGCGAATTATACAGTAGTTTTAATCAAAATGTGAGTAAAAGAGAAATCATTACTTAACGCTGACAATGCAAGTTGAAAAGTATGCATTTGAAATTAAAAACAAATAATAAAGGTGTTTTTTTCAAAATTCGTTTCTGAATCAGCCCTTTGCGTTTTCTAATGAAGTGTGTCTGTCCTTTTGATTTAACTCTGCTTAGAAACGCCACTCCTGTCGACCCCTTTAAAAATCGCGTGATCCACACACACGTGCAGTCAGTTGGACGCTCACTTTAACCGGTTCTAGATCCACTGTACAATATACCCAAGACTTATTTACGTGTAACCTGTGGCTATGCCATCAGAATAAGATTGTAAGTACGTTCAAGGTATTCTCAAATACAGTTTCCAAGGACCATATATCTATACAGTTGAACAAAAAGTTATGAATTAATACATACCTTCATTCTACTTGCGAGATCTATTTTGATTATAACGTAAACAAAAATAGGCCATTCACATCTTTACAGGTAAGGGCTTCGTTTACGTATTAGTAAATGATAATCAGTGGAAGGCTGCTAGTTGTATATGTACACGTATAAACTGAAAGCACGTGTGTCGATTCACGCGCTTTATATAGGGGTCGGTGAGCGTGCCGGAATACAGGTAGAGAGAAAAACAAAAATGACTGACATCGGCAGGGGATGTCTCATAACGATTCTTGAATAAAAGTTGACTTCTTTTTTTTTAATTTTAGTTGAATATTTTTTAACTTGCATTGTCAGCCTAAATGTTATCGAACATTTGTATTACATTTCAGTGAATGAAAAGTAGGAATTATTTGCGATGTAGAAAACTCCGTTTGCTTATCAACGTACGAATAACTAACAAGTATAAAGTCTGTAGACGATTGATTGCGATATCTCCTAACACCGCCAAAGCTTATAAAGCGAAACTACGGGTAGATTACTTGTGCTATAGCTCTATGACATAAAAAATAAAATTTCAACATTCCAATTGATCTTAATCCTGTGGTGATTTTCCCAATTTCTTGATGAAACCCTTTTCTATGAGATGTCATTACGCAGTTGTACGTACCTGTCAATCAGATACGAGGTTATATACAGGGATTTTATTTTTACGATATGACATGATATCATAATTAAGTTAGCCAGTGAAAATGCTCATTACATAAATGTACATTACATATATTACTAATCGATGCCAGATGATCTGACATAAATGATCTCTATTGACTAAGGGCTATATTTTGAGACATATTTAAAGTGTACTATTATATACAGTACATGGACCTATACTGAACATTCTTTAAGGCTTTTCACAAATGTATCTCTGACGATTCGAACACGAGGTGTCGTCAAGTTTAGACAGTTTCCATGCCATGCACCACCCGGTTCCACTGGGTTCCCCTGGACCCCACAGTGACATATCCACTGGTGTGTCGTCTAGCCACGCCCACGTCCCGAGCGTATAACGTCCTCCTATCAAGTAATAGCCTTGATCTAAAAGATAAAATTCAAATGTATCACCTCACAACAGTAATGACTATCCATGAAATATAATTCAAATGTAACACCTCACAACAGTAATGAATATCTATAAAATATAATTCAAATGTATCGCCCCCAAACCAGTAATGACTATCTATAAAATATAATTCCAATGTATCACCTCACAACAGTAATGACTATCTATAAAATATAATTCAAATGTATCACCTCACAACAGTAATAACTATCTATAAAATATAATTATAATGTATCGCCCCTAACCAGTAATGACTATCTATAAAATATAATTCAAATGTATCGCCTCACAACAGTAATGACTATCTATAAAATATAATTCAAATGTATCACCTCACAACAGTAATGACTATCTATAAAATATAATTCAAATGTATCATCTCACAACAGTAATGACTATCTATAAAATATAATCCAAATGTATCGCCTCACAACAGTAATGACTATCTATAAAATATAATTCAAACGAAATAAAAAAAAATAACATGCATTTCTAAAGGAAAATACTTATTAATATGTAATATACGTAACACTACATAAAGGGCTCGATAACGTTGGCTTATATTCTTTTATCCCATCTAGATCCATTAGAATTGTAATTGTTAATTATTATCTGAGGAGTTTTTGTGTAAGTGAATACATGTACATGAAAACAACTTTTGGAAAGTTAAACAAATAAAAAAAACACTTGTTTTATAAGATTAATTGAAAGCCTATATATGCCCTGCAGGTAGGGCGCTAGAATTGTGCCTGCTGCCCCTATTGCATGATCGTAAAAGGCGACTAAATTTAGGATCTTATCTTTTCTCTTCTTCCTAACTGACTTTATCTTTCCTAATGCCTCCCTTGGCACCGCCTCACTTTTGGCCTTGAGATGAGCGTTCGCCCCTGTGAGGAAGGCTCTGGGTTCTGTCCCCTGGCCGAGACAGACCAAAGTCTGTAAAAGTGGTAGTTTCTGCTCCTGCTTAGCGCTAAGCATTACAGGGAGTGGGACGACTGGTTCGCCCGTTGTCAGTATAATGTGACCGGGTGGGGTGTGTTGCTTGGTGTCTTCGGCGGCATGCTTCAGTGATATAGCACTATAAAAAGGGCAATAGTTCCACTATACAAGAAGACACAACATGAATATACCGCAGTCTCCCAAAACACGCACCTCGCACAGCATACACGCGGCACACCGCATGCATGGGAGGCCGTCCTTGCATGACCATAGCTGTTGGTGGGACGTTAATCAATCAAACAAACAAACAAAAAGAAAGCCTATATAATGAGAAAAATATTTGAACAATAAACATTTACTCGTTGATTCAAAGGGCTTGTTAACACCTTAACACCTTACTATGCGTTTTGTAACAGATGTTAAATAGCAACACAAACATGAATATCTGTAAAATAAAACCCTAATGGGGTATAGTTTTATGACGCCGTTTTAAAGCATTTTGTTTTTTTTAACTAACCTCCTATTAACAGACAAGGTCATGTAAGGACGGCCTCCCATGTATGTGGAGTGTAGCGTGTATAAAGTGCGTGTCTAGGTGCGTGTTTTGGGCATTGTCATGATTTCTAAAATATAAGATCAGTTGACAGAAGCACACGTTGATGGACCGATCCTATAACAATGTCGAATTTTCAAGATAACTAATAATGAATATTTGTCTGAACGAGCATTTAATCTTAGATGACTGCTTGGTGCACCTTTTTGGTGGTTACTTCACATTACATGGCGAACCCCACCCCCAGCGTGAATATTTGTCTGAACGAGCATTAACTCTTAGATGACTGGTTTATGTGCCTTTCTTTTGTTCACAATACATTACATGGCAAACCCCACCCCCAGCATGAATATTTGTCTGAACGAGCATTAACTCTTAGATGACTGGTTCATGCCCCCACCCCCAGCATGAATATTTGTCTGAACGAGCATTAACTCTTAGATGACTGGTTCATGCGCCTTTCTTTTGTTTACAATACATTACATGGCGAACCCCACCCCCAGCATGAATATTTGTCTGAACGAGCATTAACTCTTAGATGACTGGTTCATGCGCCTTTCTTTTGTTTACAATACATTACATGGCGAACCCCACCCCCAGCGTGAATATTTGTCTGAACTAGCATTTAATCTTAGATGACTGCTTGGTGCACCTTTTTTGATGGTTACTTCACATTACATAGCGAACCCCACCCCCAGCGTGAATATTTGTCTGAACGAGCATTAACTCTTAGATGACTGCTTGGTGCGCCTTTTTTGGTGGCTACTTCACATTACATGGCGAACCCCAACCCCAGCATGAATATTTGTATGAACGAGCATTAACTCTTAGATGACGGGTTCATGCGCCTTTCTTTTGTTTAAATACATTACATGGCGAAACCCACCACCAGCATCAAGTAGACTCTGTCGAACAGAGTTCAGCTTAGTGGCTGTATTGAGGACAATGAGTCCACCATCCTCCTCTTCACAACGAGTGTTACCATCGTCCCAGCTCCCTCCGTACCATTTAAAACATGTGTCCGAGGCCTGGATGTAGGTATAGTGTGGATGACACCGTATATCTGAAGAAGTGCAACATTGACATTATATTGCTATTACTATTCAATTTCATTTTTGGCAATTGCAAAAATGCACAATTAATAGTGACAGTATCGTATCCCTCTACATGAACAATAAAAACATACAACATAAGGACAATGTACTAATTATTTGGCTTAAAATAGAAATTATTAATAAATTTAAATGATATGTAAATCTCAACAAATGTGATTTTCCCCGTGTTTATAACAATATATCTGGTTGAAACACATCACAATGCCGGGAAATAAAACATCGTATTTTCCTCGAAGGATATAAATAACGTATTTACCTGGGGGCGTGTGCCCAATGGTGACCACAAATCTTTCACAGGGAAATATATCCCTCTCCGATTGTACAACAATTACGGACGAAACGTAAATCGGAACGTTTACTCATCACAAAAAATATTTTTAAACAAGAGGCCCATGGGCCTTAACGGTCATCTGACTATTGGCACAATACAATATAGTCATTTAAAGATTTCAGCCATTTTGACCCCTTTGTACTTGAATTAAAGATCAAGGTATTTAAAAAAAACAAATATGGTAGCCCTTTATCCCAGTATGTCATAGGCCCAATATCAGGTCTCTACGCCTCTTAGTTATTCACAAAAAGTTATTTCAAGATTTTAGCCTATTTGACCCTGTGAGTGAAGGTCAAGGTCATTAATTTGAACAAACTTGGTAGCCGTTCATCGAAGCATGTTGCAGGCCCAATATGAGTATCCTGGACCTTTAGATTCTTGAGAAGAAGTCATTTAAAGAGTTTAACCTATTTAACCCCTGTGACCTTGAATAACTTGGTAGCTCTTCATCTCAGCATGCTACAGGCCCAATATGAGTGTCATGGGCCTTTTGGTTCTTGAGAAGAAGTCAATTAAAGATTTGAACCTATTTGACCCCTGTGACCTTGAATGAATATCAAGGTCATTCATTTGAACAAACCTGGTAGCCGTTCATCTCAGCAAGCCTAATATCAGTATCCTGCCCTTCTGGTTCTTGAGAAGAAGACGTTTTAAGGATTTAGCTTTTTTGACCCCTGTGACCTTGAATGAAGGTCAAGTCCATTCATTTAAACAAACGTTATAGCCCTTCATCCCAAGAAGTCAGGGAACCAATATCAGGTCTCTAAGCTTCTTAGTTATTCACAAGAAGTTGTTTAAATGATTTTAGCCTATTTGACCCCTGTGACCTTGAATGAAGGTCAAGGTCATTCATTTGAACAAATTTGGTAGCCCTTCATCCCAGCATGCTACAGGCCCAATATCAGTACCCTGGGCTTCCTGGTTCTTGAGAAGAAGTCGTTTGAAGATTTTAGCCGTCTTTGCCACTGTGACCTTGAATGAAAGTCAAGGTCATTCATTTGAATTAACTTGATAGCCCTTCATCCCAGCATGCTACTGCCAAATATCAGAACCTTGGGCCTTTCGGTTATTGAGAAGAAGTCGTTTGAATGAAAAGTTTACGCACGGCGCACGGCGCACGGCGCACGGCGCACGACGGGTCAGATGGCCTAAAAATATAACAAATCGCCTATTATTTTTGGTACAATATACAATTTATGTCCCAAGTGACTGTGATATCGCTCAAATGTTATATATGCTCCAGGCAAGCCCTCGGGAAATATAACACCATCTAGTAAATAAGTGTTCATGCCACACCGCAGCCTGGGCCATATATGCATTATATAGAAATTGTAGATAGCGTTAATTGTTTTGCTACGTACTCTAGGATGGTGGTACTGATGTCACAGTGTGCGGATAACTGATCGTTTTAGTCTATGTAAATAAAAAAAGAAAACTCATATAAATTTCTGAGCTCTGAGCAAATTATATAGTGTTTATATCACTATTCGGTAACAGTTCATATTACATATTTGCTTTGTAAGGTTAATGCTCATTACCGTTTAAGGATCAAGGTCAATAATTGTTAACGTCAATATTGAAGGTTAGATTCCAGTTAAACTTTAAAGGTCAAATAGGCCAAACAGGAAAGAACATGCCAACAATTGAACGTCCTAATTACCGCATGGCGTTTGATTATCACGGCGCCGGACGGCAAAACAGCGAAATGAATCTTCACTTTTAAAAATGCTCCATCACCGACAGAACATAAACAATACTCATCATTTGAACAATAACCGATGTTTAATCGCGTATATGTGTCTAATGAACACAAAATTACATAAACAATAATCTATTTTGATTTTCGTATGCGCAATCAGTACTTCAATTCCATATCACGTATAGTGTCATGGATTTTTTTCGGGATGCAATTAATTATTTTAAATATATTTATCTTGATGTAAAATAATAAGCTTAATATAAGTAGGTAACTTTTGTAACCGAAAAAAGTGCTAATCCGCTTGCTCTAGTTTTTTTATAGAGAAAAATGACATTTGTCAGTGGTGGAGCTTCTTTAACATAGTTTACGGAGGGAATCATGCATTTGGTCAGTGTTATAACATCCTCTTATGCCATTGATATACATTTTCGTATATTATAATTGTTTTTAGGAAACTTTTAATTTCTGTTTCGCAAAGGTAGTGGGCTTTAAAACAATCTTATTAAAATACATATCCTTATTATATAAAGGATCTGACAATATCCCATAGGAGGTCACGTCCAGATGACCTTTATACCACGTGGTCTTTATATCGGATACATTTTCTACACCTGTCACATCCATTGAAAACGATATTTCGTCCCAGTATGCATAAACAATTAGCTTTAATGTGCTTTTTGGGCGAGATGACTACGTAAACCAAAATAATTCTGATTAAAATTATTTCGTCCCTGAATTCACTGTCAAAATTTTGCAAGTAGCTTTTAAAGTAACGTAGTATACAATATTTATAAAATGATTCGTCAACAATCCTCAACCTGTCAGTACGCACTGGTCTTATACGCAGTTTGCTACTTCTGGTCAGCGTTATAGACATTTAATTATATCAATTATTCAAAAGCTAATGCGTTATTGAGGATCTGACAACATCCCATTAGGGGGTTATGTCAAGGTGACCTTCGGAAATGGCTCGTCAAATTGCTACCATCAGAATCTTGAATGTGAATTTCAGGGGACCAAATATTTGAAAACGCTGTCAGAATTATTTTCGTGTATGTAGTCATCTCGCCAAAATAGCACAACAAAGATAAATGTTTATGCATAATGGAACGAACGAAATGACGTTTCTAATATATGTAGCAATGTGTAGAAATGCATGTGATCTGAAATACAGTTGGTATATTTTTGTTTGTTTGTTTGTTTGATTAATTAACGTCCTATTAACAGCTATGGTCATGTAAGGACGGCCTCCCATGTAAGCGGTGTGTTGCGTGTATGTTGTGCGAGGTGCGTGTTTTGGGAGACTGCGGTATATTCATGGTGTGTCTTCTAGTATAGTGGAACCATTGCCCTTTTTATAATGCTATATCACTGAAGCATGCCGCCGAAGACACCAAGCAACACACCCCACCCGGTCACATTATATTGACATTGGGCGAACCAGTCGTCCCACTCCCTGTATGCTGAGCGCTAAGCAGGTAAAGAAACTACCACTTTTATAGACTTTGGTGTGTCTCGGCCAGTGGACAGAACCCTGAGCATTACTCACAGGGGCGAACGTTCAAAAGTCCAAAAGTGAGGCGGTGCCAAGGGAGGCATTAGGAAGGATAAAGTCAGTTAGGAAGACGTGAAAAGATAAGATCCTAAATTTAGGGACAGAACCCAGAGCCTTCCTCACAGGGTCATCCGAACATGACCACTTATGGAATGTTATTAGATCCTCTTTTGAACGGAGTGGTAATAAGGATCTGATTTTAATCACATTGCGTTATTGGCCACTTCACAATACTATTGTAGGTCTATTATAGTAGTTTTGGAGGAGTTTTCTACAAACCAAACATTGTGTATAGTAATCTAGTTACCATAGCAACCAAACAATGCATGCAGAATAACACATGGTCCCAAAATTACTACTGAATTTTGTTAAATAAAAGAGGTTTAATAGAATTTATCCGGACCTCTGTTTTCTACAGATAGACCGACTGACTAACGAACAGACAGACAGACATTTCCAGCAGATTATAGCCCCTAACTACGTTGTAGAAGA
The DNA here is from genome assembly GCA_004382745.1 of Argopecten irradians irradians. NCBI lineage: Eukaryota > Metazoa > Mollusca > Bivalvia > Pectinida > Pectinidae > Argopecten > Argopecten irradians. The sequence continues at coordinate 1,397,277 of SAYR01073692.1, read as the reverse complement.
AAGGGGTGTAACAATTTCAATAAACATATTTGCTTTTATAAGTGATAACAAAGTGTATGAATTATGATTTACTGAAATGTCCAATAATGAAGGTTTTACCTTTCTTCCAGACTCTGGTGCCTGTGACAGTTGTAGGGTCAGAAAACCGCGAGTAACCCTGACAGTCTTTATTAACGACATGTAGACTGACACCGTAACACCTGGGTATATCACTACATCTGGCTGTACACACAGACAAACTGGACGTGGACATCCTATATAAGGGATCGCGATATACAGTGTCGGTTCTTCTAGTGTCCTCGTAAAACTTCGTCTGTCTCGATTCTCCAGTACCTGTAAAATGCGTTTTTTTAAATAATCCCTATTTGTCATATTTGGATTCAATTATCGGGAGGTTAGATTTACCATTTATGAATATTCCATCTCGTCTGCCCAACTGTTATTTTATATATCGTAATTTGTGGAACATCTATTCATATATTTAATGCTTGAATACCTTGACTCTTTTCCCTAAAATGCCAATGCTTCATAACTGTAATGATTTAAATGGCGTGGTTTTATGTGTCCCCTTTCCAATCGGTCTTCAATTGTTTAACTAGTTTAAAGAAGCGCTTCTGTGACAAGCCGAAACAGCCTTGTTTGTTTACGTGTACCATCAATGTTGATGAATCCCATTACATAGAACGCGATATAAAAAGGCACTCAAGTTTCCTTTATCCTTACCCAAAGCCAAATATAATTGATTAAAGGAAATTCCATCTACATGTTCATAATATGATGATTAGACTTACATGCAGTAAGAAGGTGCGAAAACAGTAATATCCAAACCATGTCTTCGATCTGGTAGAAGGTGGAAATTACACATGCATTTTGTATTTCTTTTTTTTCAGAGTATTTTTATTGTAATATCACAATTGGGATTGGGCAACAGACAATGTCTATATTAGCCCTCTTCCGAAGGGAGATTGTATTTCTAATTTATATATTATGTACATGTACTGTAGTTCAATCATTTATCCTTGTCGAGGACCTACTCAAATGGTCCATGACACACACATTTTGTATTTCTATTTTATATATTATGTATTGCAGTTGTACGTATGCGTCAAGCATTTATCCTTATCGAGTACCTACTGAAACCTAATTAGAAACGGATGATTGAGCATTTGTGCTAACATCACCTAAAACGCAGTTAGATGGAAAAGCCAAACCACCTTTTATGTTCCAAATGTGTTCTTCATTAATGATGTTGAATGTGTTTAGCCTTGATTCTACCTTTGTACAGGTGTAATTTCATATTATCATAACAATGTATGATATATATTTGAAACTAACAGTTCTAATATTATGCAGCATACTTTATTTAATATTTACATAAAGCTGACTACATACCCTTTTAGCTCACACTGTATAAGTGTATATCCTGTCAAATTTTACGCTTTGCTATATTAGCAGATATGTACAATAGACTCTCTGAGAGTTTGATATCTTTTGTTTAATGAACACTACATGTGTGATATACTTTATTCATTATTAACCTAAAATTTACTTTTCTGTGATACTTATAGTCTGCGGCTGTATTTTCGTTTCAATTTTTAGGTTACCTGAGACGAAGTCTCAAGTGACCTTTTCTAATCGCCTTTTGTCCGTCGTCGTCTGTCGTGAGTCGTCCGTCGTAAGTTCGTAAGCAATTTACATTTTCGACTTCTCAAAAACCGCTGAAGCAATTTCAATGCAATTTTGTACAACCCTTCTATATATGACCCCCAGGGGGCTGTGGGAGGTGCCAAAAGGGGTAAAATTGACTAAAATTTCAAAAGTCTTCTCCACTTACAGATGTAGTAGAATCAAATACTCTTCATACATAGAAAGGTCTCAAGGCCCTCTACAAAAATTGTGAATTATATGACCTGGGGAGGGGGTTAAGTTTACTATAGTTGATATCGGGAAAACACATTTTTGAGCATCATTTGGCCATTTATAATAGGAAATTAGTCGAATGTTGTAAGAAGTATCCATATGAGATGGTCATTGAATCGTCTTAACAAATTTTCCATGACTAACCCCGGGGGCCTTAGGGGCGGTACCAAAACGGGTCAAAAAGGCTAAAACTTCAAATATCTTCTTCTGAAATTCTGGAACTGGTAGAATCAAATACTCTTCATAGATTGGAAGCTATGAAGAGGCCCTTTACAAAAATTGTAATTTTCATGGCCCTGGGATCTCAGATTTTCTCCTGGGGAGGGGGTCAAATTTACTGTATTTTATATAGAAAAAAAAAACACATTTTCGAACATTATTTGCTTAGTTTTCATAGGAAATTAGCTAATCTCGGTTAGAATTATTAGCCTGAGATCGCATTTTAACGTCATATCCATACTGGACCTGACCGATCCCCAGGGGCCAGAGGGCCAGGGCCAAAATGGGTCAAATTGGCTAGATTTTTAAAAATATTTCTTCTGAATTCACAAATTCGATGGAACCAAATAATCTTCATAGATTGAAAGGTCTTAAGGCCTTTTACAAAAGGTGTGAATTTCATGGCCCTGGGATCTCGGATTTTCTCCTGGGGAAGGAGTCAAATTGACTATAGTTCATATAGGAAAACACATTTTAGAACATTATTTGCTACGTTTTCATAGGAAATGAGTCAAACTGGGTTAGAATTATTAGCCTGGAATAGCATTTTAACACCATATCCATATTGGTCCTGGCTGACCCCCAGGAACCAGAGGGGCGAGGCCAAAATTGGTCAAAATGGCTAAAATTTTCAAAAATCTACTACTGAATTCACAGGTTTGATGGAACCAAATAATTTTCATAAATTCAAAACTGAAATTTATGAAATCACTGCCACTGACTGACTTTTAGTTTGGTTTTGTTGTTTAACATTGGCAAAGGAAATTGGAATATTAAGCATATGGTTTGGTAACATACTACACTAACTATCAAAATGAGAAAAAAAAGTTTATTCTAATTCGTACATACTTTTTACAGATTTGAACCAAGTATGCAATGCCTTTTCTGTATAAGCACTCAGGTGACCGTCAAGGCCTCTTGGGCCGCTTGTTTGTCTTTAAACATTGACATTATTGTTATACATGATGCTTGCTTTACTTTTCTGCATTGTATATAATTTATTTTGTTATTTATTTGTTTTCTTACTTTGTTTGTCGCAATAATAGCTCTACAGAATTAATGTTGTTTTATTTCTCAATATGCGACGTTAAATAAAAAATCTTGTATCTTGTATTCCGTCTTTGCATATTACAGAGTTAGCTCCCTTGCGGGTAGGTATCGATTGTTATGTCATTATTTTGTGATCGCAATTTACGCCGTTTTCTTCGAAAAGTATAAAGTTACGCTCGCAAACACATGACGTAAAAATAAATACCTACCAAGGACAGATAACTCTGTAATATGCAAATACGGAATATTACTTCTTACTTAAAGGCCCACCAAATTTCCGGAGCAAAACATACATATTTCTTGAAAAAAATTAATAACATCAGAAAATACGTATCGATGGTCTAAGATCAGGTTACACCAACACCAATCATATGCAATATTTACTGCGTAATGTGTAACAGTGAACAGTCATTAAGACTTATTTGTGAATGGATCTTTCGTCGGGTAAATCGGTCAGAATTGATTTGAAGGATGGCGGCCGGGTTCCCGAAATATCTCGTCTGCCCTGGAAATACAGAGAACCTATGAAATACTACCAATTTTCTTGTGGTCGTTCTAAATAATGTTTTCAAACACCAAAACTTCTGTTTTGTTCAGATCTAGTTCAATTATTAATGTGTACAATCTCAGTTTGTCAACTATAAGCATTTGTTCGCTAGATAAATAACACGTTTTGGTTTTTGATAGTTAAACGTCCTATTAACAGCCAGGGACATGTAAGGATGTGCCAGATTTGTTGGTGAAGGAAAGCCGGAGTACCCGTAGAAATTCCACCTACCAGTGGTCAGTATCTGGCAACTGCCCCACATAGGATTCGAGCCCGCATCTTAGAGGTGAAGGGTTTGTGAAAATATGTCGGGACATCTTATCATGCATTACACAGAAACTATTGATGAATATGTCGATTTTCGCCCGTTTGACCCTAAATTTCTCTCCTCAAATGAATTTTTGCCCAGTCCTCTAAACTTTCAGTCGAAAGATCATGCTAGGGTTTAATTAATTGTTAAATATCATTAAAAATTTCCTTATTACTCAACTCGTATTAACGTTTCGTTAGTTATCTAACGCTAGTTTTCGTACCTTAGTCTTTTTTATTTCATATCAAAGGTTATCGAGTTATTGTGGTTATTTCAACAGTTGCAAAAGAAATTTATTAGAGCTCGTGTCTTTTCGAACTTTTCGAAAAAAATAACTTTAATAACCAGTGTGGAATAAATACCATATCAAACAACCACTCGTTGTGTAACATCGATTTCGTGTCAAAGGTTATTGAGTAAATATGGTGTAACACATTTCCATATCGTTTGGTTTTACAGATTTTGATATCAAAGGTAAGAGTAAGTATAGTTTCAGAGATAACAGATGACCTTGTGACCTTGTGACAAATTCAGAAATCTCAGTTTTATTGTAGCTGTGTTGTGTAGTATTGTTTCATGTGCACACATTCAGAAATGTCAGTTTGATTGTAGCTGTGTTGTGTAGTATTGTTTCATGTGCACACATTCAGAAATATCAGTTTGATTGTAGCTGTGTTGTGTAGTATTGCTTCATGTGCACACATTCAGAAATATCAGTTTGATTGTAGCTGTGTTGTGTGGTATTGTTTCATGTGCACACATTCAGAAATATCAGTTTGATTGTAGCTGTGTTGTGTAGTATTGTTTCATGTGCACACATTCAGAAATATCAGTTTGATTGTAGTTGTGTTGTGTAGTATTGTTTCATGTGCACACATTCAGAAATATCAGTTTGATTGTAGCTCTGTTGTGTAGTATTGTTTCATGTGCACACATTCAGAAATATCAGTTTGATTGTAGCTCTGTTGTGTGGTATTGTTTCATGTGCACACATTCAGAAATATCAGTTTGATTGTAGCTGTGTTGTGTAGTATTGTTTCATGTGCACACATTCAGAAATATCAGTTTGATCGTACCTGTGTTGTGTGGTATTGTTTCATGTGCACACATTCAAAATTTTCGATTGGATTGTAGCTGTGTTGTGTAGTATTGTTTCATGTGCACACATTCAAACATCTCGGTTTGATTGTAGCTGTGTTGTGTAGTATTGTTTCATGTGCACACATTCAGAAATATCAGTTTGATCGTACCTGTGTTGTGTGGTATTGTTTCATGTACACACATTCAAAATTTTCGATTGGATTGTAGCTGTGTTGTGTAGTAATGTTTCATGTGCACACATTCAAACATCTCGGTTTGATTGTAGCTGTGTTGTGTAGTAATGTTTCATGTGCACACATTCAAACATCTTGGTTTGATTGTAGCTGTGATGTGTTGTATTATTTCATGTGCACACATTCCAAAAATCTAGGCTTGATTGTAGCTGTGTTGTGAGGTATTGTTTCATGTGCACACATTCAAACATCTCGCTTTGATTGTAGCTTGATTGAAGTTTTGTTGTTAGGTATTGTTTCATGTGCACACATTCATAAATCTAGGTTTGATTGTAGCTGTGTTATGTGGTATAGGTTCCACTCGAGTATAATTTTAGTATAAATTCCATTTTGTATTTTCCAAGTTTTTCAACTGAAAGTTCTATTTCACGAATTAAATTACCAATGAAATTGTAAAACTTCATAGTCCATGAAAATTAAGCTCAACGAAAATAAATGATTTTACATGCTTAAAGATGCTCAATCGCCGACAGAGCATAAATGATACTCATCATTTGAACAATAATTGGGGCTTAATCATGTATATGTATGTCTAATTAACACAAAAAATCATATAAAATAATTTGTTTTGATTTTGGTGCATGCGCAATCGGTACTTCATTCCATATAGGATATAGTGTCAGGGAATTTTTTCGGGATGCAATTAATTATTTTTTATCTTTTAAACTTTAAGTAAAATTAGAAGCTCAAACTTTTCAATGGTGAAAATGGTGTAAAGTAAGTAACTTTTGTAACTGAGGAAAAATACCAAATCGTCTGCTTCTGTTTTTGATAGTGAAAAAATACCATTTGTCAGCGGTGGAGCATCTTTAAATACTACCGCAATATTTTATTTGATTTATTCGAGTACTCTACATACAAGATATATATTAAAATTAAGTTGTATATGGTGTGACAGATATAAAACATCATTATGTAATGTTTTTATTTCATTTTTGCTAATGAGATTTTACATTTGTTATTTTAAATTAAAAAACACAATCCCGACTATTCCTGATGGGGAAAAATATATTGACCATAATAGTAAAATAGAGAATATGGGAATATATATACTGAGCGCCGATGAAAAAGCAACACTGTTATAATGTGCAAAATTCAATGGTAACGATGATTTTACAGAAAAAAATCTTCATTTCATTACAAAGGTATACATTTTGAGAGTCGTTTCCTACCAGTGAGTTAGTCAAATATTAGACGTGAATGGGGATGAGACAAATGTTTCACACTTTCAATATCTTATGTGGCCACCATTTGCCTCCACACGAGCGCGACACCTACGTGGCATGGACCGACCCAAACGCTGAATTCTAACTGGCTGAATTTCGAGTTCACGTCTAAGTTTACTAATAGCCGAAGTGAAAGTCACCCACGGCATGTTTATAAGAACGACGTCTGGGATCATAAACGACCCGCTTTAATGCAATTAACGTTTGCATTTGATTAATATATTCAGATTGGTTCAGAGAATAGTGCTAAGTGTAATATTTACAGAAGTTAAAACCATTTAGGACTCAAGTTTTTAAATAATGTTTCAGAAACTATCAGCCGTTTCGGTTAGTTTATGTACCTTTAATCTAATCCTGCCGGACATCTTGAATTTCAGATTGGCAGCCATGTTGAATATTTTAAATGAAAATTTTATTATTTTGTATTAAACGCTAAAAAATAGACAAACTCACTGTATTTGCAGGTATTTTATTTGCTTAAAGTCAGTTTAGCCAATCACTTTATTATTATCATTATTATATATAGATATAGGTACATGTAGTAAATTTAACAGCCATCTTGGAATGCAAAATGTTGGTCTTTCTACATGAAGTTTAACACAACCAGAATGTTCCTAAATATCAATAGTATCGGTCTAGACGTTTAAAGTTTGGGTCTAGCTGGTATAGAACTTGAGTTATTCGTCGTTAAGGTGTTTTTGGCGGCCATTTTTAGGGGTCCATTTTATTCCTGTAATCTTATGTTCCAAAGAAGCCATATGCAAATTTTCAATATCAATGATTTAGGTGTAGACGCTTAAGAATGTTAATTTGATTTTTTGCTCGATCACGTACATAATAAATATGTACAGAGTGAAATTCGGAAACAACTTTGATTTAAACTGCCATTTAGGATATCAAAATGGCGGTCATTTTGAAATCAAAACAATAATCAAACTATTAATGTAACAAACACTACAAAAATATAAATATTCTCATTTTATTTGCAGGTGGTTATTTGCTTAAAATCAGATTAGTCATTAAGATGTATTATATACAGATATAGCTTGCAAAGTTGGCGGTCATCTTGAAATACAAAATGGCGTCCTTCTACTTGACGTTTAACACTTCCAGAATGTTCCAAGTTATCAATAATATGGGTGTAGACGTTTAAAGTATGGGTCTTGCTGTTATAGAACGTGATATATAGGTCGCCGGAGGTGGTTTCTGGCAGCCATTTTGAAAACCAAAATGGCAGCCAATAGAGGCCGTGGTTATTTGGGGTCCATTTTTTTCCTGAAACCTCATGTCCTAAAGACGCCATATGCAAAGTATCATGCTTTCTTCAAACTTTGAACGATTTTCATGCTTAGCCGCTCCACTACAAGGGTGTCCTGCGGTCGAAGGATATCCCGTCACTTGTTGCCTCCCAGGGCGCGGTCTATCATTCAGAGAACCCGCTTTAACGTACCCCTGATGAAGTTTCACAATTGTAGAAGGCGAACATCCCATTCTACAAGCAATTTCACGCCGCGGAAGTCCGCCTGCCAACACACCCCTAACTTTGTGACGCTGGGTATCCTCAAGTCGTGGCATCGTTTTCCAAACTAAACGGCATTTTCAAAATCTGAATGTGGAAAACAGTCTTCCTATCCACAAGGACTGTACACGTGTAATGGGTAGACCAAGCGCGCATTGATACCGAGTGCACGTGCAGATAGGTACTTTTTTCAACAATCGACCGCATCACGGCCCGAGAGCAAGTTCATTCATGCGAATCATTATTGTATACATAGGTAAGGTGCTCAGAGTTTAATATTATTAATTTGTTTTATATGAACAAATAATTTGATTGAAAAATATTCAATTAAAAAGTGTTGCGTTTTCATCGGTGCTCAGTAAACATATTTCAATTACAAAACAAACAAACAATAAGAGAAATTGGATCTTTAGCAAACATGTGCCTATTTAAACAAGAACATTGTCATCTGGTCTTTTTAATACCATATATACATTTTCTATGTACAAAGATATGATAAATACCTATAACGTTACGGTTGATATAAACATTATACATCTTTACAACATGGTTATATATATGTGATAATGATGATATTGTGTATTATGTTATACATTTATTTAAACTGTATGCAGATCTATGTGTTTATTTTGAAAAAGAAATTGAATAAACAATAAAGTCATAAGATTCAATATAATTTACTCTATTACAATGGTCATGCAAACATACCACGTTCTCACAAAGCACTTGATACAAAATATAGATATCGTCATCACCTCGCATACATGGACGGCCGTACTGAAATGGTTAGTAATTAGACGTCACGTGTAATAATTTCATCATACAACTTTCATCATTCGACATTTCTATTGGTCAACCCCTTTTTTGTATACCACTATGAAAAACAAATCCGAGAAAACGTTATCGTGACGTCACAATAAAGAAATACTTGAAAAGTCAATTGAAAATCGTAAATTTTATATTTCATCTAAAAATTGAATGATGTCAAACAGTTTACAAAAAAAAATCATGACCAATTAAAATTAGAAAATAGTGACCTCAATACGTATAGATATAACAGATATCAAACAATTAATTTTGGACTACTACAAATCAAAAATATCCATTTGACATTATGAGAGATTTAAGTGGAACAATATTTTGACAGTACACACAACAAACTAAAGCATTATCTTCCAAATTAGTTTTCTGATCATTATGACTGTTTGCATAATAGCAAACTGGTGGTTTTGTTTTTTTTGGGTTTTTTTTTTTTTTTTTTTTTTAAGTAATAGCAACATGCAGTCAATTAATTTGTTCCTAATATCGGCATATGTAATTCCTAACCCCTAAACTAAACAAAAATCCCGTTTGTAACCGTTTCGGACAGATTTAACACTGCAAGTTCTTATAACCAAATTTTTATAATAACTTAAACGAAAAAAATTGTTTTTTGTTTCTAATACAGACTTAACAGTTTGGAATCAACATGCTTGATACATTTCGTCGATTCATGTGAACAATAATTTTAAACACTTAAAAACAGTTATAATTTCCTTTTTAAATGCTTAATATTAACATCTCAGTGAACCCCAGAAGAAATCCAGCAGGAGGTATTTGGCTAATAATTTTGTCGTTATTGCGATATAACATTTTTATTTAAAAGGGGATGTTTTTACCAATATCCAAAGCAAAAGAAATAGGCATTTTAAAAGTGGGGTTCATCTGGATATTTTTTCTTCACTCTCATCCTTAAAATTCTACCTACAGCAGAAGTTTGCCATCCTTTTCATATGACAACTTACTATAAATAAATTAACTATCGCTTAAAAATAATAAACCTCTTTGATCAAGGTTGAAACGAGACTTCAGCGAGACTAAAACCTCACAAGAGAAGATATTTAAGGATATGTTAAGGATTTGATTGCTGAATAAATTCGGAGTACAAAGAGAATAAATAGCCGACCTAATGCTAGTACGTTAAGTAATGTACTATAGTATTGTGGTATCACTAACAGTAAGTATATTTAAGTGCCCATGTCCTTTTCAAAACTACGTCTTGTCATTATCCAGAAGTCGTAACTTGCACTTGCCTGTTGAGTTAACAAAGTGTTATCTCTGAACATAGAACGCATAATTTGCACCGAGAGTTTACTGACCTACTTTAAATTTGATGATCCCAGCGGTTTTTTTTTATTAATTTCCTCAAAACGAATTAAAATTGTAACCTATCCCTGAGCGCAACTATAATCCGTTTGTTTCTTATATAGACTAAATTTAACATTTACGTACATCATGGATAGAAAGGAAGAATTTCGGCATATGGTACTACAATACGGAATACTTAAGATGTTTCCATGACACCATTATATTATTAGCTGTAGTACCGTGAAAATATCTTATAATATCTAATAACTTGCTCAGTATCTGATGATTTCTCACATATATTTGCATATATTATCAGTGGAATGATATGGTCACAATAGTTTGTTCTTGTTGAAATTCATTTCGTTGAATATTTGCCCCATCTTGACATTAGAATTTGTTAATTAAAAGTATTTGATTTTATGTGTTAAAAGTATCTTAAACTGTTAACTTTCTATCCGAATTTTGGAAACGAGTCCAAGAAACTTTTTTGTGAATCTTCGCGAGCAAGAATAAAAGATCCAAACTAATTTCCAAAATGTAAAGTGAACGCTTTGTATTGGAAATACGTTATACAATGTATTAGTCTGTCATTTATTGAAAAAATGACTTCAAATTTAGAATGAAGGAGAGCAAACAACATTTTGTTTCATTATAAAGTGAACACTCGGAGGGAATCATATATAAGAAATGTTTCATAAAATGAATAAAACTTTACAAATAATTACGTAAACGTGAGGGTCATAACTGGAAAGCAAAGAAACATTTTATTACATTGTAAAATGAACACATGGAAAAGCTTTGTAAACGAATAATTATGTGATGAATGTTGGAGAGCAAACAACATTTTTTAAAGAGAAAATGATATGTAAAATGATTATGTAAAGGTTATAGCTGTATTCAGTGCCAAAACTACTGAGTGCTATTCCTTATCTATCTGGTTCAACACGGTGCAAATGATCATAGTATCGTCCGTGTCCCGTTATCATGCCTTGGCCACTGCTTAAAGATTGCTATCGACAATGGAGTCTCCGTCTAGTCTCAGGTAGGATTCCTTTGTAAAATATTTCGATACCAAACTTTCTTTATTTACACCATATACTGTAGAAACGTAATTTTTTCGTTGTGTAGATTTTTTTTACGTGGTTGCTTATGAACAGCAAATATTAAAACAACAATTGTTTTATACTTTATTCAAAGCATTTCATCACAAGCTAACCACCAATATTTTAACCCACATAATTATTATATAAAGTTCTGAACAACCAAAGAAAGTCCATTTTGTACAGACCGAACTTCATTTAAGATGCTTTCTATATGACATACGTGAAACTTTTATACGAAAAAATGATATTAAACGAAATCAAATTATTTTCCTCGTTCTTTTTTGTATTTCAGACTCGTCCTGTGTTGCCTGGCCGTTGTTGTTGGCCTTTCCGGTAAGTTTTATCACCTATTCTTTCGCTTTTACTTTCAACATTTACAGCACTATGTGTTTGGTTATATATAAAGCTTGACCGTTAGAGTTAACTATGCTCTTATAATATAACAATATGATATCATAATGTTGATGATTTATTATAGAAGAAAATCACAGTGGAAGTGGAAAGACAAATTCGTGGTGTAATCAAATTAATCATTTATCGCATTCATGAAATCTATACATTTTGTATGGGAACATATTCACATTTTTTTTTCTAAATGAGAAGATTGTAATTGTTTAGCAGTAAAATTATCATATCACAAATAGTTTGAAAGTTAAAAGTTAGAAAAGTGATTAAGCAAAATATTTCAACTGCGACCATACGTACGATTCGAGAACATGTGTGTCGTTAATTTGACAACAAAATATCTTTACAGATGCCGGACAAATATGTGGGTCATGCAGTCTAATTGTGGAGCCAAGCGATTGTAATGTAGTAACCGAGTGTGGCGATCATGAGGCAAGTTGGGCTGAATTTGTCTCATTTGCAGTATGCGTTAGTGAAATAGAACCATGAAAGGATAAACGTTCCACTATTCCAAAGAGGCACATTAGGAACATACTGCAGTCTTCCAAACATACACACGCATCTCACCCATACAACCTTAAATGTTCCTGACCAACCATAGAACACAGTTAATTCCTTTCACTCACATTGTCGTGACGGATCCTATGTCTTTCATTACATGTCATATAAATTTGTATACAAATGTGTAAAACTGCGTAAAATGGTTAATACAAACAATTGTTAGATGAGATATTCAGTTGTAATTGTTCATACATAACTGTTAGTTCTTTGAGAAAGTGATCTTTATACAAAGGCGGTCTTTATACAGAGGTGGTTTTCATACAGAGATGGTTGCTTTGGACCTGAGAAAGTTTTCTTATTAAAGAGGCGATCTTTATACAGAGGTGGTCTTTAAGGCACGTTGAGAGCATTTGATGCTTATGATTTGATTTTCGTCATTTTGTTACAGGAATGTCTGATACACGAGTACCTAACTCCAGCTGGCCTCAAGCGGTACGACATCGGGTGTGAATCGTCTTTTGTGAGTATGCTCATACGTTCAATATTATTTCAAAGCAACACATTTTTGCGTGCGATGAAATTTTCCATATTTCGCAAGCTATGATATACCGCAAATCCGAGGTAAAGTAGAAGCAAATGACTCTTAATCCCGAAATAAAGTTGCTACGAAATGGTTGCTAGCAAACAAAAGTAAATATTGAGAATGCGAAGTGGAGTCGACGCTAAAACGTTGATCTACAGTATACTCGTATAAAGATGCTCCACCGCCGACAGAGCATAACTGATGTTTAATCGTGTATATATGTGTCTGATTAACACAAAAATATTTTGCTAGTGGTGCATGCGAAATCGGCGCTTATTTTCCTTTATGGCATAATATCGTTGATTTGTGTCGGGACGCAATTAATTATTTTATACTTTTCATCTTGAATAAAAATAAAAAGCTCAAACTTTTCAATAGTGATAATGTTGTAAATAGCTTTTGTACCTGAAGAAAAGAACTGTTTCATCTGCTATAACTGTTTTTGATAGAAAAAAATACCATTCGTCGACGGTTAAGCATCTTTGAATATTAATAATATATGATGTTGCAGCGATGCCATGGAATTGGTAAACGATCCCAGGAATCCACTCTGAACCTGACGAAAGAAACAAAGAGTCTGGACAACAGGATTACATTATGTAAATCGTGTTGTAATAGTACAAAGATGTGCAATACAATTGACGGTCACTGTAACTCTAAAAGTAAGTACAAATCAACTATTTTTATTTCTCCTTAGTGTACATCTGCTAATTTTTATGATTAAACTTTTCGAAGCGGAGGTAGCGGAGTGGTTAAGATGTCACGATATCTAACCACAAATCCTCAACCACTGTGTCGCGATTTCGAATCCTATGTTTGGCAGTTTCAAGGTGCTGACCGCTGACCGTTGGTTTTTTTCCGTTTACTCCGGTTTCCTTCCGTCAACAAACCTCACTAACCCTGGCTGTCATTAGGACGTTAAACTAATTAAAACCTCTGATGAAATTTTGCGAATTAATAGAAATCGCGAATATATTATATATATAACTTGCAACTATACATCCTTTGATGAAGTTGTTTGCAATCTTACTTGCCGTGTTCTAGATACACGGTCAGGCCTTTAGCTTGTGTTCATCGTCAGTACAGGTTTTAGATGTTATTTTATTGTATATGCCTCTTGCTTTGATAGTCCTTGAGCATTCGTACAGCCATCCTCGATATTCCAGGAGTTACTTTCACTTTCGTTATTATCCACACCTTGAATATTTTATGGCAAACTTGTGCAATATCAGATGAGACAGTAAGTGTGGTCATAATCTAATACTAGAAATACTGTATAGATTAGTATTTTACGGGTAAAGGTTTTGTTATTTTTGCGGGTACAACTTTTCCCGATTTTAATAAAAAGAAAAACATAGTCAAAATTATCCACACACAAAAAACAACGAAAAATATCCTTTCAAAAAACAGGTGTCCATTATAGCAAGTTAAAGCGTATTTCATTTTATTTGGTGATCGGGATATTGTATATATAAATTACGTCCTTTCGCATATTTCGCTAGTCAAACAATGTACACTGTAGTTGTATATAAACAAACAACTCCTGGAAATAACCGCCTCTCTGGTTCACTATTTCACTAAATTTCCAAAGTAATTCCATTGATACATGCCATTTATATTTTGGTTGTTAGCACTCAACACCTACGGAGCTTTGATCTGTTATAACTGCGAACAGATGGAACAACCAGATAAATGTGACCGGATAAAACTGTGTGGTGTAGATAACGTAAGTACCTAAATAAAGTAACATGAGAACATCTTACTTAAATATAGTAACGAGAGAACACGTTACTTAAATATAGTAACGAGAGAACACGTTACTTAAATATAGTAACGAGAGAACATCTTACCTAAATATAGTAACGAGAGAACACGTTACTTAAATATAGTAACGAGAGAACACGTTACTTAAATATAGTAACGAGAGAACATCTTACTTAAATATAGTAACGAGAGAACACGTTACTTAAATATAGTAACGAGAGAACATCTTACTTAAATATAGTAACGAGAGAACATCTTACTTAAATATAGTAACGAGAGAACATCTTACTTAAATATAGTAACGAGAGAACATCTTACTTAAATATAGTAACGAGAGAACATCTTACTTAAATATAGTAACGAGAGAACATCTTACTTAAATATAGTAACGAGAGAACATCTTACTTAAATATAGTAACGAGAGAACATCTTACTTAAATATAGTAACGAGAGAACATCTTACTTAAATATAGTAACGAGAGAACATCTTACTTAAATATAGTAACGAGAGAACATCTTACTTAAATATAGTAACGAGAGAACATCTTACTTAAATATAGTAACGAGAGAACATCTTACTTAAATATAGTAACGAGAGAACATCTTACTTAAATATAGTAACGAGAGAACATCTTACTTAAATATAGTAACGAGAGAACATCTTACTT
The DNA here is from genome assembly GCA_004382745.1 of Argopecten irradians irradians. Classification (NCBI taxonomy): domain Eukaryota; kingdom Metazoa; phylum Mollusca; class Bivalvia; order Pectinida; family Pectinidae; genus Argopecten; species Argopecten irradians. Next base: position 1,382,001 of record SAYR01073692.1, on the reverse strand, counting down.
AAATATAGTAACGAGAGAACATCTTACTTAAATATAGTAACGAGAGAACATCTTACTTAAATATAGTAACGAGAGAACATCTTACTTAAATATAGTAACGAGAGAACATCTTACTTAAATATAGTAACGAGAGAACATCTTACTTAAATATAGTAACGAGAGAACATCTTACTTAAATATAGTAACGAGAGAACATCTTACTTAAATATAGTAACGAGAGAACATCTTACTTAAATATAGTAACGAGAGAACATCTTACTTAAATATAGTAACGAGAGAACATCTTACTTAAATATAGTAACGAGAGAACATCTTACTTAAATATAGTAACGAGAGAACATCTTACTTAAATATAGTAACGAGAGAACATCTTACTTAAATATAGTAACGAGAGAACATCTTACTTAAATATAGTAACGAGAGAACATCTTACTTAAATATAGTAACGAGAGAACATCTTACTTAAATATAGTAACGAGAGAACATCTTACTTAAATATAGTAACGAGAGAACATCTTACTTAAATATAGTAACGAGAGAACATCTTACTTAAATATAGTAACGAGAGAACATCTTACCTAAATATAGTAACAAGAGAACAAGTTACTTAAATATAGTAACGAGAGAACATCTTACCTAAATATAGTAACAAGAGAACATCTTACCTAAATATAGTAACGAGAGAACATCTTACCTAAATATAGTAACATGAGAACATCTTACATTTAAATATAGTAACAAGAGAACATCTTACCTAAATATAGTAACAAGAGAACATCTTACATTTAAATATAGTAACAAGAGAACATCTTACCTAAATAAAGTAACAAGTGAACATCTCACCTAACTATAGTTACATGAGATCACCTTATTCGGAAACAATGTCACTAACCATCCAATCCGATCACCTTGATCGATGAAGTAATGTACTGAGTAAACAAACAATGTAATTATACTGATGAAAGAAAGAATGGTAGAGTAAAGGATGTGCAGGGGAGATAACTTTATATATATTCATATCTCATGATTCTGTGATGAATGTAAAATTGACGCATTGTTTGAAAAAAACAACAACAAATGTTAAGCACTGGCCGTAGGTAGGTTGGTGTATATACGACCAATCCAGTTTTCTTATCCGGGTGTGTTCTTTAATTACCTTGCCTCTTATAGTAAGATGTAAATCATGGTAGTCTTTCATTGGACGGCTGGTTTGTCTGTATTCATGGTTAGTATTTCACGTAAAGGCCCTTTCACGTTAAATTCACGTGATTTTTATCTTCACGTAAAAGTTTTTTGAAATTCACGTGATTTTCTTGTAAACATTTTCACGTGTAATTCACTTCTTTGCCTCGGTTCACGTAAAATTAATGTGAAATTTTCGCGTGAAGTTCATGTGAATAATTTTGTCTGTATAGTGGGGGATGGCGGTGTGGTTAAAATGTCTTGCCATGTTACCACAAGCCCTTCGTCTCTGGATCGCGAGCTAGAATCTCATGTAGGGCAGTTGCAATGTACTGACCGGGTACGTCCGGCTTTCTTCCACCTACAACCCTTTAATGACCAAGGCTATTTATAGGACGTTAAATTATTCATATCACTTCATTGAGATACTACTAAGAATGAGGAATGATTTCAATATGATCACAATATACGTAATAATTATCGAATTGAATTTTATTCAGAATGTTTTGAACATTTTCCCCGACCTCTTATAGGATTACTAACCTGTTGCTTGAACAGCGACATAAAAGGTAATGACGAATACACGGTAGTGTATGTATTTACAATTTCAACAATGCTACACTGTTAGGTAGCTTTGAGAGGCCGCACAGGCAAAGTGTTAAAGATGATCCACCGCCAACAATAATTAGTGATTAATCATGTATATATATGTCTAATTTACAAAAAAAAAAAAAAAAAAAAAAATTATTATGCCATTGGTGCATGCGCAATCAGCACTTCATTCAATAAAGGATTTTTTTCGGGATGCAATTAATTATTCTTTATATTTTAAACTCGAAAAAAATTAGAATCTCAAACTTTTCAATGGTGGTAAAGATGTAAGTAAGTAACGTTTGTAACTGAATTAAAATATTAAATCGTCTGCTCCTGTTTTTGATAGTGAAAAAATACCAATTGTCAACGGTGGAACATCTTTAAATATGTCCCGACATCTTACTAATAGCGCTCCACCTCTATGTTTCTATCGTGGACTGACCGAAGTCGTTGTTTTTTTCTCCGAATACTCCGGGTTTCTTCTACCGGCATAACATAGTACATACTTAAATGATATTGGAGTGTAACACAATGCAAACAAACGTATATTGATACGTTTATAATTGCAGCAATGCTACATTGGAAGGAAGCAGAATGACCTGTCAGGTATGCTGCTCTGGGAAAGTAGATGTGGCGAGAACTCTACCGTAAGTGAACCTCTTACGAATACTGTAAACTAAATTACTTTCGCGGCTACTAAATTTCGCGATTTCCATTCCAGAACAAGTTATTCCAGAACAAGTTCGCGAATATTATATTAACATCCGCGGATTTAAAATTGAATTGAAATCCGCATCAATAAAAATGGTGTAAATATTAATTGGATGAGATAAACATTCGCGAAAATACTTGGATAGCGAAATTTGCGAAAAAAATTTCACGCGAAAGAAAATTGGTTTACAGTAGTTAGTATAGTGGGTAAATTTCATGGGGGAGTATTTTCGCTAAATACGCGGTTTTCCTTAAAAATCCGCGAATTCAAAATGTCAGCGAAGGATTTTGGATTTTACTACTGCTATGCAAAGGGTGAAACACGAAATTCAGAAAAAGCTCTGAAAAATTTGTTGAAGAATATGAAAGCATTTTATTATTTTATTTTATTAGGAGTGTAAATCTTTAGCGATGACGAACGCTGCTCTGGCAGCGGCAATAGGAAAGCGACAGTTGGGTAACCTTTGTTCATCATGCTGTAACCACGATCGACTGTGCAACTCCGAGTGTGCAGCACCAACCATTGGCCCAATCCTACAAACGCCGGCTCCTACAAATCCACCGACTCAAACACAATCGCCACAGTCGCATGCCCCAGCACATCATACGCAAAACCCTGTCACGCATGCGCCAGCACATCAGACGCACAACCCTGTCACGCATGCGCCAGCACATCACACGCACAGCCCTGTCACGCAGACGCCAGCACATCACACGCACAGCCCTGTCACGCAGAGCAAACGCACAGCAACATACACACGCACAGCAACCTGATCCGAATGCGCACAGCACATCACACGACCACACGCACAGAGCCACAAGTTTCAACGCAGCCGAAAGCCAGCACATCACACGCACAGCCCTAGATCAAACGCACATAGCTCCATGTATTGTATTTATTTCTCTTACACTTTTTCTATTTTGATTAATGTCATGAAATAACCATTCTTTGATTAATAAATATTATATATTTCAATGGAAATTTTTTTTTTCATAAAGATAAGAAATATCATTCAAAAACACATTATTCAAAGTATTGTATTAAGGATACTCCACCGTTGACAAATGGTATTTTTCTTTATCAAAAACCAAGAGCAGACTAATAAGTATATTTCTTCGTTACTTTCTTTACGCCATTATCATCAAATATAAAGTTTTGAGCTTCTAATTTTACTTAAGCATCTCACAAATGTTCCATGGCACTATGTCCTCTATGAAATGAGTTACTGATTGTGCATGCAACAAAAGCAAAATAAAATAATTTTTGTATATTTTTGTGTTAGTAAGACATATTTAACATGATTAAAATTTCAATTATTGTTCAAATGATGAATATCGTTCTATCGATGGAGCATCTTTAAATGAAAAAATGTAACATTAAGGTAGCTGCCATACTTTGTGAAAAATCCATGTCCATTTTTTTTCTAAACAGGTCTTATTTTTCTTGCATTTATTTCATGTAGATTTCAAAATCTGTAAAGAATAAATGGGTGTTCTCGAACTACTTTTTGAGATATTTTAGCTTGAAATATACCATCCATGCAAATTTGCTGGCCGAAAATAGAAAAAATTCATTAAAATTATGTTTTTTTTTTGAATATTAGGTGAATGTAGTCTCGATCCTGTTTGATTTTTTGCCCTAAATTTCTAACGATAGAACAATATACAAAACTCTTTGTATTTTTTAAATGCTGATGAATTTTGTTATTTTTACCAGGAACCGTTTCTATACGTAATTATCATGTTTTGCCATATTTTCACCGCGTAAAAAAATCAATGAATATGCCAAAAAAGGAAGCTGAAAACCCATGTCAATTTCAAAATATTTGTATATGATATGCCCAAGATAATACATTTTTCAAATATCATATAAAAACATGGGTCCTCGATCAAAAATTTCAACAATTATGTTAAGCTTTGAGAAGTTTGTAAACCCACAACCCTACCCCCATTTTCATCCAGTGCTAAAGATGGGTCAATATTGACTATTTTTTTGAAAAATCATGCCGCAAAAAAACATTCCACATCAGTTCATATGCTTTTGGTGATAGTATATCTGGTTTATGGCTGTTTGTTTTTTATGATTTTCTCCAAATTTTGTGTTTAAAGGAAATCCGTATGCGATTTTTTTAGAATTCCGGAACTTCGGTCCGGCCGGGTCCCCTCTTATCATTTATAGCGACGAAGGGCACTTCCGGTGTTTGAAAATCCATTCCCATTTACGACAGGGAACGCAAAAACCTCAGAGATAGCATATATTTTTTACTTCACTGCTTTTATTTGATTTATTTAATGATTTTAAACATTCAATATTATATGTAGACAATTTTCACCTGTTGAAAAAATATCCAAGTGGGATGTCGTGGCGTATCGGAAACCATTCTGGAATTCAAAACAACCTCCGCAACTTCCGGTATAGCGTCATATGAATTGGCGCGGTTTTCAAAAGTATGGACCTACCTTAAGAAAAAAAGATTAATTCAATAACTGTAATTTAAAGTGCAGTCTGATCTGATATACAAATTCTTCTAATTTACCCATCGTTTGTAGGTCATTTCAGTCTTAAACTATATTTCGTCTTTGCATTTTACAAAGTTAGCTCCCTTGTTGGTAGGAGTGTTTGCGTGCATAACGTCATACTTTATGAATGACGTGAATTGCGCTCACAAAATAATGACGTAATACTCGATACCAAGGGCAGATAACTCTGTAATATGCAAATACGGAATACAGTATACATGCTGCGATGATATGCCATTTTTAGCCGATGACGTTGGACGGAAAAGGTACATGAACAGACACCGACTTGTAGTGCTTGGACACTTCATATTTTTTGCTACATGTATTCATTTTCTAATAATTTGACAATTTTTCAATTTATTGTCATTTAATGGCAGAAGTTTATGGTTTGTAACTTGTATGACTTGCATGAAATATGTGTATATTTCTCCTGTTCTACAATTATTTTTTACGAAATAAGCAATGTTTTCAACGTTCACGCGTAGTTTAATCAAAGCCATTAAAAAGGAACGAACTTGGGATAATTAATTGAACATTTGTCAAAATACATGGAAGACACATTGTATAATTAAAATATGACATGTCCAAGTACTTTTATCCGGTACCATGCAGCTTCAGCGGCATCAGTACGTGACTCACAATGGGGTGTTGTTAGATGAAACATTGTGAGGACAAGGATGCGTTGCACAATCCTCGATACTCAAGGGGTTCCAATCACTTACGATCTCTACATCCCTGGACTATCTCAGACACAGACTGTCTCTAATGCTACCTTTATTCTTACTTCTTGTCGTAGTGTCAAAGCCAGTTATAACGTTTGTGACCAGACCACACGACGTAAAGAAAGGGAGTTACCAACATCTCATCTGTAGGGCTAATGGTAACCCAAAACCGACTATTACCTGGAATTTTTACGTAAGATGAATATCTGTTATTTGTAATTTTTTGTCATTTGTCTTTTTATCATATGTCACTTTGTCTTTTTTGCCATTTTGCCTATTTGTCATTTCTCATTCTGATTTTTGTCATCTCATCATTGTCATTTTGTCATTTGTAATTTTATCTTTTGTCTTTTTTCATAATGTCTTTTGTCATTTGTCTTTGTTTTTATTTATCATTGTCATTTTGTCATTTTGTCATTTTTTCATGTGTCATTTTATCTCTTGTCATTTGCTATTTTTAATCTACTCGTCATCGCAGCTCCCCTGAATGTATTCTGTAAAAGCAGAACTGCAAAGCACATTTTTGTGCTTCGATATGGTAGAACAACTTAACAGACGTATATCTTACATTCCAGTGTTATCGCACTAGAGCTGACTGTCGGAGAAACACAGCTTCATGCACATTGACACTTCATTAACTAAAACGCTATAAAGAGCAAAAGACCCGTAATTACATATTAAAGCAAAGAGACAACACGAACATACCGCAGCCTCCAAAAATATCCCCACACATTGACAGGGGAGTCAGTCCTTTAAACAACATCATATGTTACTAGTTTCACTCTAAGTTACATTTCATTAACTGAAACCAAGGGCAAAAGATCTATTATGTTATACCTAAAGAGACAACACGAATACCGAAGTCTCCCAAAACATTCCGACATCCACACACACAGCATATTGAAGACATAGGAGTCCGTCCTTAAAATGACGTCATCTGTTACTCACCCAACCACCAATGGTTGAGACTTTCTGTCTCCCTCCGCATTACATGTATTGAATGATGTGTATTTCGACACTTCGGCTGTAACTTTTTAGTTTCATTGGGTTTTTTTTTGTTGGTTTATTTTTGTTATTCATATTGTTTTGTTTTCGGTTTGTTTGTTTGTTTGTTTGGGTTTTTTTTTGGTTTTTTTTATTTATGTTGTTGCTTTTTTGTTTGTTTTGCGTTTTTTCTTTTTTTTAGCTTGTTGTTGTTGTTTTTTGCTAATTGCTTTGAACATAATTTCCTTCTGTGTGAAGTTAAGCATTTCCGATGTCTATGTATAAATTGTACCCGTGAATAGCATATATGCAAACCAATAAACTTTTTGGCAATTCTTCCTAATACAACCAGTAATTTTGAGTTGTTTTTATATACTAAAAACAGGGAAATTCAATCTCAGTAGTTTTAAAAATTTCGAAAAAAAAGTAAATAAACAATTAAAAAGTCATTATAACGCAAAAAAATGTAGCAATGGAAAGCATTAATGATCTGATATCTGTGTCGATTTTGTGTGTGTGTTTTTGTTCATAATAAATGCATATGTGTCTTACTCGTCTCAGTATTCAATACTAATTACTTTTCACAGGCGTTTGGTAATTTTGGTATTATTTACACAGGCGCTTGGTAATATAAAGCCAACAAATGTTCGGGTAGGAAACAATGGATCAGAAATTTACATCGACAGCGTGAACGATAACAACTACGGCCATTACGCTTGTAAGGCCAAAAACTCAGAGGGTGAAGATACGCGATACGTGGATATTCTGGAACATGGTCCAAGTGGTCCTTAAGTGTGGCAATATATTTTCAAATAAATATTATTATCGAAAATAAAATCATTTTGTGATCTTTTTTTTCCTTTTTGTTTCTTTTTTTAATCTTTCTGAACGAATTTGAAATTTTATTTTGAAGCCATACTTTTTAACTACTTCTCTTTCGGAAATATTATATATCACATTTAGATAGAGTCTGTATATGGTATGGTTTTACTTTCGAATAAATAAATGAATAAATAAAAAAGAAAATAATGGTCTTTTTTATAATGTTTGAAACATGACACGAATTTCAGGGGATTTATGTAAGTCATCGAAAAATTGCAATAAAGCCATACTACAGTATATATTTTGCAAGTGTAACATGTAATTAAGTTATATTTCATGTTAATTTCACTCTAACAAACACACAATGTGTGAATATGAATGCATGTATGCATATAAATGATGCTTTAGATCCATAAAATGTATACACACATATAGAGGGAAATGTTTGACAAAATATCATACATTTTGAAAACAGTAACAGATAAACGTCATGTTTAATATGTTCAGGTAATATCGGAAACCCGAGTCACACCACGTGACCTACATCGAAGATACGGTCCGTACAAATCAGAAAAAGATCGCAACAGCTCGTAACCTTCTGAACAACACAAGAAAAAAAGATTCCTATGTAATACGAAATTGGTAAATATGAAAAGTGGTAGTTTTTGTTCCTGCTTCCAGTGAAATAGCACTATAAAAGTGAGAGCTCTCTAAGTTACATCATGAATAATCCAGAGTCTCCGAAAACAATCACCACATCTCATTCAGGGGAGCAAGTCCTTAAATTATCCTCACTGTTAATATGACATTAATTGATTTAAACAGTCAAATTATATTACAAGGGGTATATTTCCAGGCACAATCGGATCCCATTGTCATTTTTTCCGAAACAAGCTCCGTTCAGGTGGATGGGCAATGATAATAGGAATACCTCGCTCTTAACTTGTGAACGTGAATATGACGCTAGCGCGCATTATGAAGATTGTCTGCAAAGCTCTTACTTCTATATAGACCATAGATGATATAGGCAGATAGTTTAATGCTTATATTTACATTATCAACACATTTTAGGTTTTCTACATTAACATTGTTTAAGCTACACCAGGAAAACCTATTATAAACGACTATTTAATCCAGATGACAGCCATTTTGACGGTGATCAGTTTACGTCACCACGCCAACATTTGTGACGTCATATATATATAATGGTCACATTTTGGATGTTAGTTATACCGTCATATACTTCACTTTGCCTTGGTTAGTTTATATCGTAGAAGTGACTATTAAATGTAAATATACGTTGATATTAAGCCAATTGATGGCGGAGTGTACATTTGACTTACATGTATCAGTAAGTGCAGGTACGTAGCCAGAGTTGAAAAACAAGAGGCCCACGGGCTATGTCTTTGACACAATGATATGACACAGTCAAAGTATATAGTAGGGCAAACAACTTTGCATCGATACAGACGAATGAAATAGACTGAAAATATTCAACTTTTCTTCAACTTACAATTATAGGATTGTATACTAGAAATTACCCAGTAGTTGTATATTTCTGCTTTATTTGACAGTTGTGAACTTGAATGAAGGCCAATGTCATTCGTTTGAAAATATGTTGAAACCATTCATCCCAGGACGATATGGATCTAATAGCAGGTCTCTAAGCCTGTTAGTTACTCAAAAGAAGATGTTAACCATTTTGACCTGTGACCTGAATGAGGGTCAAGGTCTTTTGTTTGAACAAACTTGGTAACCCTTCAGTGATTTCGTCATTCATGCCAGCATGCTGCAGGCCTAATATATTGAGATGTTATTTGAAGGAAAAATTTATGCACAGCGGATGCCGGACGGATGATGCATGATGACAATAGGTCATCCTGATCCTTTGGATCGGATGACTTAACAAGAGAAAACTTAAGTATGTTTTTGTCAAGGATTTATTTGTGAAATAAGAACAATTTTGTACTATTTTCACATATGTCTATATCAACTTCACACACTAAAAGTGTCCATCTGTACATAAATACATACAGATATTCTTTTCATCTAATACTATACAAACAATTCAAATACAGTCAACTCACTTACCCTTGAAGACACATTCAGATCTCCTGATTCAAAGGCTGGAACAGTTCATTATGTATTTTCAGGGGAAAATGAGTTAAATCTAACTATCATCTTAATAATTTCACTTGCTCCCTTACACAAATACTCGTTCATAATCAACAGGTAATGACTTATAAAACTGTGTAACAGTAAAAGTCCTAAAACCTAACACCACATTCACCGTAATTAACACCCCTCCTCCATACGTGCACTTCCTCTCTTCTGGAGAAGGAGTTTAAGTTACATAAACGCCCTCCCCCACCCCACCCCCATGACATGGATTTTACAATGTTTTACAAATGTGTGATGCTTACAGATCTTTTACATGTGAATCACCACGTAATAATTTGTTTCAAAGGGGAAAAAAAGACATGCATGTTTATTGTGACGGATTAATGTGCCATGACTATGGAAATAGTTCAAATATGGTATATATTTTGTCTACAACTTCCATTTTGGTTCCTAAATAAGCACATCTTTTGCTACACTTTCAAACTTCCTGGGCGCTAATTACGGTGAATATGGTACTTGTATTTAAGGTTACAATATTTCATTTTTTTAAATGTGTCACTCACCTGTATATCACACATACATTGCACTAGCACTCCTACATTATAATATATATACATATACATATATGTACTTACATACAAACATTCAGTAACAAATGTAAATGATTCCAATGAAAATAGGCATTAAAAATGTTGGCAAAATTTTAAATTTGGCCAGACACATCTAGTGTCCGAACATTTACTATACTGAACAGCTGGTTTTTTTCCACATGGATGTCACTACATGAATGATCGTGAGAATAGTGAGAACTGGTTGAATTACAATTTAAACTTAAAGCCACAATGCCAATGTTTAAAATTGCTTAAATTTAAATTTATCATTTTTAGATCAAATTGGGTGAATATTTTGACCCACGAAAATAACGAACTACCTGTAAACAGTATATGGTCCTTCCTGTCACCTCTCCATTAGCAAACCAATAGTGCATAAGCTAGGCTATATTACTTGAAAATCAACAATTTATTTGATTGGCAATAGTTTTCAAAATAGGATAGATTTGGGTCAGCATTAAATCTGTTACATCTATTTCAAAATTATAAGTTTTTTGTATCAATATATTGATGATTCATTAACATGAACAAATTTAAATCACAATGAAGCATTATTCTGTATTTGCATATTACAGAGTTATCTGCCCTTGTGGTTAGGTATTGATTGTGACAACAATATGAATTTCACCCACAAAATAATGACGTCACGATGGATACCTACAAGGGAGGCAACTCTGTAATATGCAATGTCGGAATATGAAACGATGGAGAACACCAATTAAACTCAGTGGTCTAGTTTATGGGTGTACAGCTGAATTGATGAGATGTTTTAAAGTGATCTAGAAAGTTTTTCAAAATTATTCATTAATTTGTATATATTGAATACATCTTGGTCAGATTCATCACACAACAAAATACATATGGATACAAGGTTACACTTGTGGACAGCTCACGTATCCCCAGTCATTATGGCAATGAACTCGTCTTCATTAACTGAAAAATAAGAAAAATAAAAAAATTGATAGATAAATTTTCATTTCAATCAAATTCATTACAGTTTTGATAATTAAATTAACATATTCACCCCCAAAAGGCATATAAGCTCTACTTCTGCTGGAACAGTTCATTGTAAAGTTTCAGGGGTGTAATATAAGTTGAAGATGTCTCTATATCAAAGCAAGATAAAGGATATGACACTATACACAGGATGTTCAATCTGATTGAAATACAGATCCTTATAACCACTCCGTTCAATAGAGGATCTGACAACATCCCATTAAGGGTCATGTTCGGATGACCTTTATACCACATGTAATTCAGATCAAATGCATTTTTTACATGTTGCTATATCAATTGAAAACGCCATTTCGCCCCAATATACATACATAATTAGCCTTTTTGTGCTCTTTGGGCAAGATGACTACATACACGGAAATAGTTCTGACAGATTTTCAAACTATTTCGTCTCCTGAAATTCACTGTCAAAATTTTGCCACCAGCAATTTGATTGTTCCATTTCCAAAGGTCACCTGGACATGACCCATTATGGGATTTTTTTCTTAGATCCTCTTATCCAACGTAGTGATAGTAAGGATCTGCATTTTAATCAGGTTGACAGGATGTTATATATCTGGCTAAGGGAACATTATAGTCTGTCACAGTAAAACTGAAGGCAATTAAGGAGAAAAAAACCTGACCAATCACAGGCCTGTAGAGACTTCCTTTAAGTTTGAAAATTTACAGAGAGTGAAGCTCAACTTCAAAGCAATGTATCGATATCTGATTCTTTTGATGTGTCCAAAGGACTATATATACTACCTCTTCATCTGATGTTTCATACAGGGCCTTCAGTTTTGCTATGACATATTCAAGGTTATAAAGATCGTAAGTGATTGTAACCCTTGCAACTTGAACATGGCTACATAAAATGTACAATGACTGAAAAGACATTTCATCACAACCATGTAGCTATGTTGTGTTCTTACTAGGCTCAACATAGCACAGACCCTGAAGCATCTAACATTATTCAATCAAACGCGTTTCAGATTCATTTGCATTTTTCCATGCAGTTTCGTTATCAAATGTAGTTTGTTAAATTTTGCATTTCTAAAGATTAGTTTACCCATAATTCTGTTTCAAATCAACATGCAAGGGTCATGACCTACAGATGTAAAGCTATAGTGCTAGAGTTTCGAGACACCTTAACCACCTTACCACGTCATAGACATCAACCACAAACTTCTTAATCTGAGTGTATTTGACTACTTACTTTCACCATCAGCGTCTCTATCAAATTCATCAATCATCGCTCGTAATTCTTCATCTGTCATGTTTTCTCCAAGTTCCCTGTAAAATCATAGAATACAGTTATAAAGGTCAATCTGTCATTCTTTTGTGAACTTGTATGCTATGTTTAGTTTTACGCCCTATTAATAGCCAGGGTCATGTAATTAAGACGTGCCAGGTTTGACGGTGGAGGAAAACCGAAGAAGTCAGAGAAAGAAGGTGAGGAAAACCGGAGAAAAACCACTGACCAGCGGTCTGAGTACCTGGCAATTGCCCCAAATGGGATTCGAACTTGGGACCCTTAACTTTTTTAATTTCATTACTAAGTCAGTTATGTGACTCATATGTTCAAACGAATGTCTCTTGTGTGTTCGAACTATCCGCCAGTTCGAATTAACCGAAGGTTAACCATATATTTTTTTCTGTTTCTTCACCTGTTAAAACATGGTTATGATGTCATCTCACAATTGTCCAAATACTTGTTCTGTCTGTAGATTAATACACCTTTCACTATACATTAATTCATCTGGGCCTGTAGATTTGTTAAAACTAATCTACATGTTTTGGTAAACTAATGTACAGCAGATTTGCCAAGTAAATCGCTTCGAATTGTGCCTCGAATTGTCCACTGTCTTGACTTATCTACAGTTTTCAGTGTTTCTCCTATACATATATGAAGTACATAAGGATATTTTTTAAATACCTGGCCACCCTTCGCAGGTTACGGAGACTGATCTTTCCTGAGGAGTCGTCATCAAACAGTTTAAAGGCTTTCAGTACCTCTTCTTGTGGGTCTCGCTCCAACATCATATCTGTCACTGTAACAGTAGTCAAGGTTTAGTGAAAAGTACTGTGGCATCAATCGAGATACCAAAATGGTCTTGGTAAAGGTATACCATAATCACCATTGATTAAAGATGAGGTGCATCTCTCTGTAGTTATCATAACACTCTAACATCAAGTCTGTCATTATGATAGAATATTAGTAAGGGCTTAATAGACAGTAATTAACTAAAAGGTACAGTGACAGAATCAATTTGTAGGAATGCTCCAGTTTACAAAATGGCAATCAGTGGTTCGGATTGATTTAAAAATCTTTAGGACATTTTGGTATTTTTTTTACAAAAATTAGTTATGACAAATTCTATTGGAATCCTTAAGGATTTTCATCTTTAGCTCTGTGAATTTTAAATGAATTGTACACTTACTGACTTCGTTGAAATCCTCGAAGGAGATCTTGCCTGTACCCTCTCTATCATAATCACGTAGGATTTTCAGGACGTCGGCTTTCTTCACATCAAACCCCAGTGCTCTCATAGCAACCTTGTAAAATCAAGTAAAATACAATCAATATTTATAGATTTACATTCTGAGTGTTTCGTCACTATATGAATCAACCAACTGAAGAAAACAAACATTTGCCTATGAAAACACTATGAATACACTATGAATACAACGATTCTCGTGCATCGATCAGCTGATTTCAAACAATGCGTCATTTCATATCAATAAAAAAAATAACCCCCCACAATATTTTAATGTGTTATATCTAATGTGTTGTTTCTTCATATAGAATCAACTAAGCTTTACTGTAATATGTCAATCAAATCTTATTTTAACAATATTTCTTGTTTATCGTTTGTCATTTGCAATTAAAGGTCGACCGGAAGGCGGAAGCTTGAAAACACAACGTTGTGGAATGACGTCGTCATCCAGCTGTTCCATTAATCTCGTTTCTCGTAGTATATGGGTGTCATAATTTAAAAAATAATATAGAAACCTTTCAAATTTTTTTATTTTCATAAAGTATTCTAATGTAAATATATGGATTGAATATATTTTCTAATTTTCATAGCTGCTATGAAAATTAGAAAAATACATTCAATCCCTATATGAATCATCAATTAATAAATCCATGTGGTTGTATAGAGTTATGTAATTTTAATTTGTAGACCTAATTAAATTTATAAAAGATGATTTTGCATCAATGAGTTTATTTTAAACATGTTATATGGCTTCTTATAAAAGATGATTTTGCATCAATGAGTTTATTTTAAACATGTTATATGGCTTCTTTTAAATCTAAAAAGTATGAGAGTGTCATTTTCTTTCAGGAGAGGTGGTACAATTGTAATTTCAGATAGTACTTTTCTGTACTATATATATTCATCGCATAACTACCCTGTCGAGCCATGCCATTAAATATTGTAATACACATGTGTAAATAACACTATTATGATGTCATAGGTAATTTTGACATCATTATTATAATATACAGTGGAACCTCCCGAAACCGATCATGGTCGGTGCATATAATTTCGGCCGGTTTAGAGAGGGTTCGGTTTGGAGAAGTGAATCGAATACCGATCATCACGATCCGGATTTAATCGATCGAAAGTCGTTTTTTACACTAGTGCACCGCATGTATGCCTAGTGTTCGTTAAAACCGACCGATATTGATTGTTAATGTGAATGTTATCACAAAAGAGAAATTATACGTTTAATATGAATGGATTTAATAGGAATGGATTACAGCAAACTTGACTTTGTTACCGCTTATAAACGTAGTTTAGTTAGTTAGTTGCGTGAATGTTCTTGGGGATGTTCTCGTCTGCAACCTACATACGACCGATCGCTTCCGGTTACGTCAAGAATCAAATTATATGGTCTAATTACACGATGATCAGTCGATGCCGGTCATTATATGACATAGTCATTTTCTAAAACAATACATGGCTTCGGCTTCTTCATACAGAAAATTTTCGTTTTCCGACAACTACATATGTAAATAAAAAAACCCGTTTGATTTGAATACGAAACTTTCCCTTTATTACTAGCTCTGCTTGTTTTCGTAGATCTTCGTTAGATATCTAAACAAGAGACATGATTAAATAATTACACCACCATCTCGGGTATAATTACCATGTACCTATAGCCTTCACATCTGTATACATGCCCCAGGACATGGCATGCGACAACTATGGTACAGGTACGTGTGTATTTCACGGTCGGTTGATCAGACCTCAAGAATCTTCGGAGTTGTCGCTCAGGTAAGGCCGGTTTTCAGAAGTGTATTTTAGTTACATTTGACTATTTCCAATCTCAAATCAGTCGGTATTCGGAATTGGAGGATCGGTTTGGGCCGTACATGACATCCATGTTCGGTTTCTAGAGGTGATCGGTTTTGAGAAGGTTCGGTTTTGGGAGGTTCCACTGTACATATATTATAATATACATATGGCGTCACATGATTGTCTCATCGGAACCGGATTTCTGCTGTTTTATTTAGTGACAAAAGCTGAAGTTTTACTGATTTATATTTATATTATTTAAAGTTATGGGATTAATAGATTCTTACATTTGTGACTATGTGATATGAAATTTATCAAACTTGTTTAAAAATATGATATGCCTTAAGGCTCATGTCAAATCAAATTTTTGACCTTGTTTGATAAATTTCAAATCACTTAGTCACTCATGAAAGATCCTCTATGTATATTATGCTATCTTATGTAATTTAGCCTATAAATCAGGCGGTAGCACACCCTGAGGTTTCACTTGCAAAAAAAAACAAAAAAAAACAGCTTCCGCCTGATGTTGAAAAATACATGAAAATACCTTGAAAGTACAACATACATATAATTTTCCAACCAAAATCAAGGTGCATTAATAATATATCACATCATTATTAATTAGATGATTCAGTAAACAACGACATTCAAAACCACATAAAAAGGTGAAACATTTTCAAAATTATCGCACAGATAATACATTTTTATCTTTTACCTTTGAACTTTTAAATGTCTATGGGGCTAGTTTATGTTCCGAGTGATACCTAGGTAATAGCATTTGTGCGGGACTATTGTTTCTCATAGTGATGGAATGACGTCATAAGATGATATCACTCGCTATCATCATTTCAAGGGAAAGATTACAAAGAGTTATGTTCCATCACCACTGGAGATACTAGTCCCGCACAAACGTTATCAGGTATCACATAGTACGTGAATTAGTCCCATTGTGTATCATTAGCCGGCCCAACATTTAGCATCGTTGGGTGATTCTACTATATATGTTAAAAGAACCAAGACCATCATGCCACCCTTCGTTATTTTCAAGCAAACGTTTCTTAATAACAATAATAATAATAGACTTTATTTAGAGTCGATAACACTTTGAGTCAGAGACTCGTCTTCCAAGCGGTTGACATAAAAATATACAATATTTACAACATGGAATATATCATAGACAATACATATAACAGCGTTGCATGTATTATTATAATGGATATCACAGTCAGATTATCACAGAAAATAGTAAAACTTAAAAAGGCACTCATAAAGCTCATGGTGCATAAATATATGGAAAAATAAAAACACATCTTAATGAATTAGTGTCTAATATACATATATGCCAATATGACAAGAGAATAAAAATTGACAGAATATATGCTATTCTTATTATATCTTACAATCCAAGATTTCTATGGAATATGTTTATAAAACGATCAGAGACGTTTACACAATATTTCTCTTCACATGAACTTCAGAAAAAACGAAGTGGGGTCCTTTTTATTTGCTAATGCTTAAAAAGGATATGGGTACAGCTTCAACTCAAACCCAGCTTTGACTCTTACCTTGAGTTCATGGTAGTCTATAGCTCTGTCTTTGTCCGTATCAAACAGATCGAAAGCTTCCCTTATCTCCTGTTTTTGTTCCTCTGCTAACTCCCTCTTCTTCTTCTTCTTGCCTTTCTCCAGGGCAAACTCGGCTCTGTCAATTAGAGAGGAAAAAGTTTCAAAAGAAGTTGACCAAATACTACTTGCGCTGTCGGATACCATAGGCACCAATGACAGATTTAAAAATGCATTTGACGATTTAACAACTACATTGGCGAAAGAATTTTTCTTGAAACTTTGTCTAACAAGGATACATTGGTAGCAGAATAGGACGCCTGTTGATCACTTGTGAACAGGAAACTTATTCAGCAGAGGATAAGGCTAGCGTTCTTAGGTCTGCCAGGGTCCAACAACGATCTGAACGCTATATTTTCCCCTTTCTTGTAACTGTTACAATAATCTGGATTTTTTAAGATTTGGGACCAAATTTCTGCCTCTGCCCCATTCCTAATCATCCGAAGACTCAACTCCCTTCTGGGTAGGTATCCATTGTGATGTCATTATTTTGTGAGCCCAACTCACGTCTTTTTCTCTGAAAAGTATGATGTTACCCTCGGAAACACATAAGGTGTCACAATCAACACCTACCAACAAGGGCAGATAACTCTGTTATATACAAATTCAGAATACCATAAAATGGCGAACATACATTTTACATGTAGATGACAAGCTGTTAGATCAATAAGTCTAAGCTTTTAATATTATTTTTTTCCCAGAGATTTATGAACTTATTCTATGAAATCATTTATCCTTAATGTATAAACCTAAAGAAAAACATTTTAACTTTTTATCTTTAAAATGGGAATGTAAAACGAGATTGATATCATAATTTTCTAGGGTTATAAAACTTATTAGCTTAATATAGTTAATACTACACTTATTATCATCTCTGAACAATTTGATTAAAATAAATTAAATGTTAATATTCATAACGCAGGTTGTCTTATGTTTCCCTAATTACAGCATATTAATTGTCTATCACTGTTGACATATTCAGTCTTTGCATATTACAGAGTTCACTCCCTTGTTGGAAGGTACTTGTATCCATAGCGATGTCATCTTTTTTTGGGTGCAAATATCAATTCTCCGAAAAGTATATACCCCCTACTCTGTAATATGCAAATACAGAATTGATTACTCAGGGAATCTTGTAATCATTTTGTGTAATATCCAAACAATAAGTAATCCATAAAAATCGTGTTATTGTTTTATTTCTATTTGAAAAAATTTTTTTGTTTAAATACGTAGTGGCCCTAACTAATTAGCCTTGTTTTAATTCTCATTATCAGCATGATGACATTTGAGAAATTTTCTCTTTAAACAAAATGTGTCATCAGTCAGGCATGGGGTAATCGTAATCGTGTAATCGTAATCGATTGTAATTAATTACACTTTCTCAAGTAATCGACAGTAATCGAAGGCTATTTCGATTACTTGTAATCATAATTGTAATCAATTACAGTAAAATTTTACTGTGTAATCGTAATTACAATTCGATTACTTTTCAATTACATTATACCTTTTATGAAGTTGAATTTAGCAGCCAGTATACTAAGTTTAGAAAGTGTAAAGTTCAACTTGGCTGCTGTAGTTCAACTAAAACTGAAGATAGATGTAACAGTGTTTATTATTGGTCTATTTTATAATTAGTTTTCTGATGAACTGTAAGGCTCAAAGAAATAAAGAATACAAACAAATTGTCTATACAGTTACACTTTATAGCTAATTTTAAGTTTCCTCAGTGTGCCCATGGGCATAAGAGCATATTGTATTAAACAATGGAAAGCATCGTTTTCATAAAAGTCAACAGGCATTGACAAAGATCAATTCAGTTGTTCCAGGGAGTATATATGTCCTCAGATTTCCAATGAACTTGTTGTTTTAGGAAACAATGAAAAGTCAATTAATTCTGTTTGATATTCCCAGTAGCTGTTCTTTTTACCTGTACAGTCAACCAAGATTTATCTGTTTAGCTCAGAAGCATAAGTCACATTTTTGCTTTAAAAAAATTCTTAAATTATAGACTTGATTCATTTTTATATATATTTAACATGCATTGCATTGTAAATGAAAATTATAAATATAAGAAAAATTACACTGCTACAGATTTCCGCTTTCTCACTAGAAGAATCAAGAATTAGATTTCAGGTTTAAAATATCTACTTGTTGTGTTATACCGTCATCTGCAAAATGCAGGTTATCAATTAACCACATACGAAAAATGCACACAGTCATTTCTAGTTTCAAGTTTCACTCAAGTTTTATTTACTTCTAAGACACACCAGTTTAAAAAGCATGATGTGGGACAGGTGTAAACTTGAAACTAAATTAACAGTATAACTAATTCCAATGAAACTATTTTATATAAATATAACTGGTCTTTGAATGCTATCAAATCGTAAAAAGGAAAAATTGAAAATATTGTGATAGAAGATAAAATTTAATAAATTAAATATATATGTAATCAAATGTAATTGAAAGTAATTTCAATTACTTTTTGTAAAGTAATCAATTGTAATCGATTACAGGTCAATGGTACCTGTAATCCATTATTAATTGATTACAACATTTTCTCCCAAGTAATCGATTATTCATTAATTACATTTTGAAGTAATTGTGCCCATGCCTGTCATCAGTATACAATTTTGAATTACTGTAAGTAGTTTTAGATACAATTTAACTACACAAAGACAAGAACGACTGTTCAGTTAATGTACATGATATACTCTATGTTTTGTCAAGCGCACAGCACTGTCCAGCAGCAATGATGTCATGAATTCGAAACTTGGTGCCAAAGATGATGGCATATATTCCCATGCATCTTTGATACATGTACATGGCATGTTGCCAAGTTTTATGCCTTTGAAAGAAACAAGATCGAAAAGAAATTGAACTACTTTTGTATTCCAGTTGCATATTTCTTTCCGACCTGTATATGACGACAGTTAATATATCGCTGACAGAGAATATCCACTACCTTTCCGAAACGTCTTTTAATTTTTAAAATGGGAATGTAAAACAAGTTCGATAATTTTAAGATTATTAACTTTCGTTCTGAGGTTATAATCCTAACTATATTTACATTTTTGTTTTACATATAGCTGCGCTCTTTTGAGGCTTTGTCTTAAAAGCATATTAGATTTATGTAAGAGTTACTTTATTTCATTGCCCCTTTAATTTTATAAAATGTAGGCCTAGTTTAAGAATGTTTCAACAACTTTTATGAACATAATGGACCAGAAAACATACTTTCAAATATCAGATCTAGATATACTAGAAATATTAAGATATTTAAAAAATATACTGGACCACAACTAATTATATATTTGATTGAGAAAGTTTTAACAATTATGATCAATTTTACAGGGTTCTCATTCAGTTTTTTAGTTGACGGTTGAAAATTAATAATAGGTGGTTGGGGTCCGCAGGTTCCCTGGTGGCCAATACATGTATTTATGTATTTATTTCTGACAAAAATAGCTGGTTGTAAACAAGGAAATAGACGTCTGTTTTGCCGGCAACCGGCTTTTAACGAGAAAATTACAAAAAAAAAAAAAAAAAAAATGGGAAAGTGCATCTGTTCCGAAGTGAGACTTCGGAACAGACCACTCGACATAATCTTCACCATGTTGAAGTAGGTCGATAACCGGTAGAAGTAGAAGATTTCATCACAAATGCTATCATTTCGCGTTCGACTGTTGCAATATATGTATATATTGTATTATATATACGAATAATTTGTAAACATTTGGTGACAAACTTGTTCAAACATGTTAAAACTGAACCGAAAACATGGGCCAATAAACGTCAAGTTTTTAATTATTTAACGAGACGTATCGGATGAACAAACCAGATAAACTGAAGGGGAGATCATTTATCTGGATGCATTCAAACTCTGATAACATAAATGTCCCGAAATAAACTCTTACCTCAATGCAAGACTCATCTCTGCACGTTTTACACTGGTTGTCAACTTCAACAAAATCAGAAATACCGCTTCCGCTTGTGCTAGAGCTAGACCCCCGTGAACGTCAGCCGCAGTTTCGTATTTTGTCTGGGACCAATCTGCACGCCCTTCCCGAAGTGGGTTTAATTTTAATAAATAGGAAAAAAATAGTTTGAGACATATAAAATAATTTATTTATGTTTCTGTCATCTGCACAATCAGTCCGTATACATGTACATTACCCGGACAAAAAAGAACCTGGACACTATACGTTTTTACTGTGTATTTCATGTATTTTTA
Organism: Argopecten irradians irradians; assembly: GCA_004382745.1. Lineage (NCBI taxonomy): Eukaryota > Metazoa > Mollusca > Bivalvia > Pectinida > Pectinidae > Argopecten > Argopecten irradians. Next base: position 1,360,584 of record SAYR01073692.1, on the reverse strand, counting down.
CTTTTAAAAAAAAAATACATGTACAAACTGTAGACTACAGTACCTTATCTCATACTAATGGATTTCAGTTAAATTTGTCATACATACAAATGCACAGAGAATTGTTTCACTTTAAGCTCATAATATATTCATAATTTTACTTTATGCATATCTTTAGAAAAATGTTTTATCAGCAAGAAACACTTTTCCGTTGCCATTTTGATAAGAACGCCGAAGAAAATGAAATATTATGTCAAAGCTGAAACTGTAAATAATTTCCCTTAAGTATGCCAAATTCGGCCAAAACCCATCTATAAAAGAGAATATGAAAATTATAAGAAAAAAAACCCCAATAAAATAATGAAATATTTAGAAAAAAAAACACCTATAAAGTGACCAAGTACTATATTCCATATACAGGGATATACAAATGTAGGGCATGCCGTGTCATTGATTGTTTTCGGAATGCAACTACATGTAATAATTTTAATTTGGTAGTAGTGTAAAGTAAAAGTTACTGAAAAGAATACTAATTCATCTGTTCCCCGATCTTAATGGATAAAAATAACCATCTTTAAAGGGCATCTTTAAAATATGAATTTGTAGAATCTAACAAAAATCCTGTTTTCAGAAAATAATGAGTAATATTTGATTAGCGTTATACAACGCATACACACACAAATATTGTTCTTTTTCTCACGCACATGAAGTAAATCTATAGTTTTATTTTTCCGAAATAAATTGACAATTTTTTCAAACTTTGACTTCAATATATGACAGTATATTTTAAGAAGTTTTTGGATAATGTAATATAATTACCGTTAGTGTATTATTTCGGCATTGTACGTAGTTAATTGATATATATAGGATCTTACATGAGTGTTCATTTCATACGAGATTATATGAAAAGAGTCTAAGAAGTTTTTATTTTTGCGAGCCTTGGCGAGCAAAAATTAAAACTTCTAGGAGTTTTATAAAATCTCAAATGAAATGAACACAAATTTAAGAAATAACTACATTACAAAGAATTTCACGTCAAAATGCATTCCGAAAATCCAGCAGAGACGGTAATCCTGACGTCATGTCATTCTTCCTGACGTCATTTTATAGTTTCTGTCTGACGTCACAATGAATTTTCAGCCAATGAAAATCGCTCCAGGTCATATTACACTAGTGAGATATGCAAAAATATTTACACGAGCGAAATCGCTGGATATCAGGCGGAGTATGTGATAATCGCAGTCTCTCAAATACCTACAGGCGTAAACCTCGATTTTACAGCATTCTGGGACCAATAAGTTCTATACAGAATAACACATCGATCGTACCATGGTCCCCAGATTCCTGCTAGGATCCTCTATTTTCTTTAGTGTGATGGTTGAAACAAAATTGTTTCCATGGTCAGGATACTGCGGAACAAATTTAAAGTATTTGGTGAAACTCAAATCCTCTGAGTAGCTCATGTCTAGTAGTGATTTAAAGCAATTGTTGACGATCGATGGACGGACAGGACAGCAAAAAAAAAAAAAAAAAAAAAAAATAAATAAATAAATAAAATAAAATAAAAATAAAACAAAATCGCCATACTTTGAAAAATAGCTATATGCATTTTTGGCATACATATATGCACATGCGTCAGATTCTCGGTAAAAGTGACCTAATATAGATTATATTGGGACATGTTAGACAATTACAACAATGATATTTAAAGTTGTATGTGCCGTATTTTTCATACTCACGAATCATGATGTTATTCATCTCCAAATTTTACCAACATTTTGAGAATTACTATACTTTCAATGCATAGGTTTTAATTTTACAGGTGAAAATAAGAGCTGAAAATGATTTTCTGCAGTACTACTAAAATCGTTATATTTACATTTTTAGTGAAGTGAAATGAGTACACACCGTCAACACATGAAGCCAAACGGTGGTCTGCAATATCATTTAACATTTTATCAGTGTTATTACTTATTGTAAATTAGTTTCTGCAGATACATTTCCAATTAAACATACTTAAGGCATAAAAACCGATAATTTTACAATACACAATTTTTGTTTAATAAGGCATCTGAAGCCATTTAAATGATTTTCACAACTTATTTCATCAAAACTTATGGTTTTCAATAGATTAATGAAGAAAAAATAGCATGTCATTTTTTCGCCCAGTTACGGCACATAACTTTTAATACCTGTGCATCCTATTTTCAGTTTTTATCGATAGCAAATTCGCAGGGGGGGGGGGGGGGGGGGCCGGGGGGGGGTGAGTCAAACTTTGTACCGTATTATCCTAAATCAAGTTGCCAAAAATATTGAAGCTTCATATTGCTTCATCCATATACAATGTGATTCCACTGTTTTCAAATAAAAAACAAATACACAATAATTGGGCAACCTGTGTAAACATGTTAGTATGGAAAGCAAAGGGAAAACAATATCCAAAAAGGTAAAAATCTCCATACATTATTTTAGAGATATTGATAGTGAGTAACCTATCTAAATCCTTGATTATTTATATGCAGATGTACATCTCTGTACACTACAGATGTACATCTCTGTACAAGGTATTTTCTTATCACGGCTTGTGAACATGACCTATCCTAACTGCGATAACGCATAGTTTTACCGAGAAACGAAGAATACAGGATAACATTCGACCTTGACAATCATATTCATATACGTGTACATCAGATGACTATCGGCAACATCTCATGATCGACAACACATTAACGCCCCCCTCGGCCGCAGGCAGACATCTCCGCACTCCTGTGAGTATGTGTACTTATTATATATTTCCCAGTTACCAATCAAAAGGATTCTTTATTTTTTTGTGAACACTATGAAACAAACTTTAGTAAAAGAAGATTTATCGCAAGCGGATATTTCTAAGAATAAATAAACAGATTTGTCTCATGAGAAGAAGGAAGTTCATTTCACTTAGTGCCTATTCGTGTAGTACAGCATGCGATATCCTGACAATGTAATTAGAATTATGATGATTCTGGGACGGAGGAAAACTTTGTGCGGTGAATATACTCTTATGTTTTCTTACATTTTCAACCTTATTGAATAGATACATCTTGACGATAAATTGGCTATATATGACTTTCCAACAAAACAAAACATTTTCCGACATTGACTTTTCTGAAACAAAAGCAGCAAAATGGCGACAGCATATATACCTATACGCTCGAAAGGTCAAACAACCTGTCATCATCACAGGGGCAGACAACTGGAATTTTACTGTAAACAATGTCTGGAGGTGACTTGTGTAAAATGTCTTTCCTCAATTCATAACTGTCATCCGATTTGTGAACTAAGTGAAATCATTCCTCAGAAGAAACAAGACATAAAAAACTTTATTGACCGTACAGAAAACAACGATTTGGTACAAAGTGGGATATACATCGCTTCTGCTGATACCCTCCTTAAAGACAATGACAGAATGTTTGAGGAATTGTCTCATCAATTAAAGATGCAGACAGAGAAATTAAAGCAAGACCTTGACAAACTTACAGCAGAGACACTTTCCGTATATAAGAACATGAAAAATGACAACAACAAACTCATACAGAAATACAAACAGGACATTGAAATGTACGACCGACAACTGAAACAACAAATGACAGATTGCAAGACAGCACTTCAGCAAGGCTCTCACATTGAAATATACGACACCAAATGTGAAATTGATTCCAGAATACATCTCCCCGTGACACCTGTCATGGGAACTACCAGCTTCACTCCAAACAAAAACCCTCAAGGTCACTTGAAATTAGCTTTAGGAAAAGTTACTACATCAGCTCAAGGTCATACATCCACTGGTCAGGGCCGGTCAGTATCATCATCAGCAGGTCAGCAACATCCCTCTTCTCAACAACAAACAGATGATAAAGGGAAGAAAGCAGTGACCAGGACCAAACTACTGATAGAGGCAAAGGTGGTGGAGGAATGGAACTCTCCATCTCTCATTTTTTCTATGTATCCCACCACTGATGACCAGGCCTGGACCAAGTGCGGTAACACATTAACTTTCCTGAACAGGAAGGGTAAAGTGATACAGAAGGTCACTCACAAGGCTGAGATCAATGACATTAGTCTATCACCTACTACACACAGACTCTGGGCCTGTGATGATCAAAACAACATCCTGGAGCTGGTGTCAGGACAATTAACCAACAGATTTAGAACCAAGGAGGAACCATATAGTATATGTGTTACAGAAAATGACTCTATCATTGTTGGTATGTCCAAACATATCTCCAAATATAGTACACAAGGTCAGATGTTGCTCACTGCCAAGACTAGATGGAGATGGAAATCATTAGTGTGTTCACCATTCAGGATCACAGAGTGTCCTGTCACTAACAATGTCGCAGTGATTGATAACAGTAATGAACGTGATGGTGGTGATGGAAACAAACATGTTGTTGTTATGGATACTGACTTCCAGAAACTGTTTGTATACAGAGTTGATATTCCCAGTACACCACAAAGAAGAAGTAACCCATTTAACCCCCGGGGTTTAGTGTATGACAGTCACGGGAACATCATCATAGGAGACCAATATAATGGTAATGTCCTAGTCATCAGTGGAGATGGTGAGAAAGTCAAGGTCATACACACAGACACAGACTGTGTATGGGCTGTAGGGATGGGTAGAGATGATTTACTGTGGACATATATTGGGAATAAAGTAAAGATGTTAAAGTACTACAGGAAGTGAAGACCTATGATACAATAGTTCTACCGGGTGTTATAACTATGAAGAAGTCTATGTATACAGTGTATAGTTTACTAAACCGGGGTGTGACATTAGATTGGGTTATTGGAGTAAAATAAATGTGAACATATTTTCTTACATCAACTGTGAAACAAGTAATACAATTATTAGACAATTCACTATAGAACAGATGTGAATGTACAGAAGGTCTTAAAGTCGCATAAAACCAGAGAACATGCATGCATGTATTATTAGTATATTTTAATTTCTATATTGTACATGTACATATTTTTTTTCCTGTCATGAAATGACTTAGATTTATCATCTTGGTGTTATTTTATTCTATTAATTTGTGTCCAGTTTTAAAAAAAACTCTGTATGGATTTTCTTTGGCCCTCAAATCCATCAATTTTTAAACTAGTTCTTGTTTTGAAATATTTAGTAATCCCTGATTTATTTGTAGTAAAAGTTTTTCTAAATTTACAACTTGTCGCTTGGTAGCCATACGAGTTATTCATAAATCAACTCATTTTTGTTTCATATGTCTTGATAGATTTTATCTAAGACACACCAGAGTAAACACACTTAATATTTATTAAGAATATGAAAGTGCCTCCGAAGTTAATCTTAAGTTAAATCTAAAATATTTCCCTTTTTTAATCGGATGAATTAAACTATGTCTTTTGTACCATCATACTATTTGCCACATTGAATTGGGAGCCATTAGTTTAAGGTGACACATTACGACTATAACACTCTACTTCTGGGTTACAAGTTCAAATCCAACACATAATAGGGCAGTTGCAAGTTACTGACTGGTGTAGGTTGGCTGTTTTTATCTGGGTACTCCTACCCAACTTTCCCTCCTAAAGTGCTATAACGTCTATATAGATATATTTTGGAGGACACTTACAGTATTAATTTTCGTCATAATCAATAAATAGTGTTTGCATATATAACGTGTAATTTAATCTATTGTTAGTCTAGCAGCCTTAAATACTACATTTTGTGGTCTGTATAATGCTCTGTTCCCATTTGTAATGAGACCCACCCAAACTGGTTGCCACATCTCCCCATTTATTTTACAGATCAACAGCATACGGATATATGAAACTGCAAAGATGTAATAATATTGTAAGATTCATACACATAGCATGAAATCCTTTTCTTTGAGAAACATTGAATTTTAGGCATCCCATCATAAAATTCCCTATTCAATTTCCATGACCATGTTGTTTTCAAACTTGGAAATAGACAATGATAGCAATTTATTCTGATTACGCATGAACATTTAATACTGAGCTTCTTTGCAGTCAATTTTTGTTCCACAATTATTTTTTTATTTAATTACATTGTATGAATATAAATCAAAGGGGTTCGCTGGTATCGTCTGATCAAATTTTCGCAATGGGTGTATCCAACACATTTTTTCAAGTGTTTTATGATATACTGTGTATATATATTTTATGTCGTGTATAATAGGCCTTTGTTGGCTGTTTTTTAAGGTCACGTGATTCGAAAAGTCGGGATGACATTTAATGATCATGCTTCATCTGTCGCCGTGCGTCTTCTGCAGCGAGTAAACTATTTATTCAAACAACGTCTGCAGCAACGTTACCTTGTTTAGTCAAATGAATGACATTGATCTTCAATTGAGGCCACAGGGAAATAATAGTATAAAATCTTTTAAAGCCTAGATACCTGAAACTAGTATTGGATCTGTAACATATTGGGATAAAAAGCTACAAGATTTGTTCAATTGAATGACCTTGACCTTAATTCATGGTCAGACGGGTTTAATAGACAACTAGATAGTTATCTCCCCTTGTCTGTAAATCCAGTATTACATTCTTGTTAAGATACAAGTAACCACACTCTAAGAATGGTTCATCTTAATGTCAGCGTTTTTAAATGAAATTAACGAACTTTCAATAATTGTCAGATGACTGATAAGATCCTTTGGGCATCTCGTTTGATATTAATCCTTTGTTGACCTTATGTAACTGCCTATGCTTTACATGTTTATAAAACAATTGAATCTTGAATCCTGTAATGATAGGGAGGAAATAGAATACCAGGAGGCATGAATGAGTTTATGACGATTCAAATTATCTTAAAATCTGATGGAATATTCGACACAGAAAGTTTATGTAGAGGGTATCGAATAAAGGATATTTAATTAAATCTATCTTAGTAGGAAATGATATATTCACATTTTCTTTGAGGTGAATAAAATATAAAATTTGGAAAGCAAACTTTTCTTTTTCAACAGCAAGATAAATTTAGGATTTTATTTTATTTTATTAACAACACAACTAGTGTGTATGAACAATCAATTATATAGCTATCCTGTAAAACTAAAATGAAATGAACTTGGTTTGGACAAGTTTTTATGAATAATTAAATGAAATCTTATCTCCGGCACTATTCAAAACCACTACCATATATAACAATCACATAGTCGTGACTGATATTGTATACAGAAGCAAACTTTTTCTTGTGCTGGAACATTTTAATTTCTTTAGCGATTTAACATACAGTCAAACCTGTCTATAACGACCATCATGGGACAGAAGAGAAATTGTGTTATAGTCAGGTGGTCTGTATGCAGGGTTTGTATTGTAGTCAAATTAGTCATTTGGGACCCTAGACAAGTGTTTTTTAAGCAGGTGGTCTTAATACAGAGGTGGTCGCTAGGACAGGTTTAACTGTATATCAAATTTCCAACCAAATGTAAAATTTGTCTGGATGTTTTCATCAAATGTCTTTATGTTTACTTGTTTGATTAAAAATCTAATAGTGCATTGTAAAAATAGAATCTTTACCGCTAATAAAAGGATTTTAGTTAAATATTTGTGAACGTTTTATTTCTACTGTAATAACAATTTTGTAGAGAATAATATTATTCTATTTGATTTATATCGTTGTATCATATGTTATATGCCCTTGAACTCCCTATAATACTGGGCTGCCAAACAATGGATATTGTATCCACGTCCGGGTCCCGGTCTACAAGTGGTATTTGAGGATAACTTTATAGACTGACAGCCAATGTAGGCACTACGAATGATTTTTATCACAAAAAGTCAAACCCTCTTGGAGTAATCCTCACGGGGTCGTTACAACGAATCATGACCTAATGGGGCCATAATAGACTATGACCTACTGGGGTCATCACATCAGGTCAAGTCATGATAGGGTCATCATTGCAGGTCAGGTTCTCAAGAGGTCAAATAACAGGTCATGATTCCTATCCTGGGATCCTGAGGTCATTTAAGCATAAAACTCTTTAAGTTGGCATTCATAGTCAATATGAATGGCAACTAAACAGAAAAACTCTTTAAGTTGGCATTCATAGTCAATATGAATGGCAACTAAACAGAGGTTGAACTTGCCTCAGTTTAGGGAATTTGCATTTGTAATGAATTTATCATTGCATATGGAACAACAATTTGAACAGCCGTTTTCCATGATCGCTGGCACGACAATTGTGACGTCACAATGATAATAACATCATAATAAGCGCTTAAAGTTCATAGACTATATGAATGCTTGGTAAGTTTACGTAGTCGGACTGCAGTGAAAATGTAGATATAACGGAGTTTTCCACCAAATCATGGCCTAAGGTCATTGTAATAGGTCAACTTCTCCTTGAGTTATCACGGCAGAGTCGTCATGGGGCGATCGTAACAAGTCATGACCTCTTCTGCGGTCATCACAACAGGTCAAGTCCTACATTGGGTTATTACATGTACAACAGGTCATGATCTACAGGGGTCAACTTTGGGACTTGATAAGAGGTATGTACCACATCATAGGTACCATTCAATACTGAGATTCTTAAATACAAATATGACAAAGATGTATTGTTTACAAAGAACTATTAAAGATATACACATTCATGCACTGCATTTGTTTATAATCAAAACTTCAAACATAAGTTTAAAATTGATGAATTGTTATGCGTTCATATATCCTATTAAAGTAATAATATTGTTAATGTAAATTGATCTAGTGCAAAATCCACCACTAAAATATCGTTACCACTAAAATACAGTGTATGAACGTCTTCAGTATAACATACATACTGTTTAACACGAAACGTGTGTGTGAACCAATTTCGTCCTCAAGATCATTTCCTTGATTGAAATACTTGATTGCGAGTTTTCCGGGCTGACAGGTTTTCTTTACTTAGTTATCAAATCATTTCTGTTCTCTGACATTTCTGTCCGGACTATGATGTTTTGTTTAATTATAGTTACTTAATCTAGTCTGTTCTCTGACATTTCTGTCCGGAGTGCGAGGTTTCAGCATTATCGAGGGTTTATTGCAGTAAATATTGCATCATTAAACGTGTCCACACAATCTGCAGACAAATAATTAATTTGGACTTGTTATCCGTGCGTCTCTATGGTATAATATATAAACATGTAAATGACAACAATGTTACAGTTAGAATAGTCAGAAAGTGCAACTTATAAACATTGCTCATATATACAATGTTAAGCCTGTACCAGGGTTATTTATTTGTGATTTTTTTCTATTTTAAAATTAATAAACAATTATAAGATATTATGTAAATAAATGTTTTTTTAGTTTATTGTGTACAGAATAAGCGGGACCAAACATCACATGCTTTTATAAACTCTACATACAACATAAATTTATGTATACGTGTACTTAATGCACAGGTTTGACTTACAATGTGCATGTATTACCCAACACACCTACCCCAGCACCCAAGGTAGACTGTCGGTATTTAAATACCAAGGCCCGTAAACATGACCCAAAATGACCTACTACACAATCTAAGTCTGCTAAACAATATTATGTCTGTCGTTTGATATCACAGTTTGTAAACATGACCCAAAATGACCTACTTCACAATTGATATCTTCCATATACACATACAATGGTATGTCTAGATCTTTTAGTAACTTATCAAAACAAAGAAGTATTGGGGTAATCCTCACATAGCCGGGGGTAAAACGGGTACTGACGTTTGTTACCGATCAGGGGAAGTCTTTTTTTCTTTGGGGTGCGAAAGGAAACACAATTATATGACATTTTGAACGATCACATTAGATCATGACCTTCTGAGGTCATCACAGAAGGTCATGACCATATTGGGTCATCACAACATTTGACATACTCGATACTCCAGTGATCTGTTACTGACGTTATACAGATGTATATAACGACAAGTAAATCTTGGACTATCGCAGATGAACAGGTGATGACCTCCTGGGGTCATTACAACAGGTCACGAGCTCCTAGTTCAACTCTTTATAGGCATGCATCATTACATTGAACTTTCTGATCACGCTGCAATACATATACACATTTTTTTAAGTTAATCTTTGTGCAATTTTATGTGGATTCATCACCTTATAAGTGGTCTGTGAATTAATGGTATGATGGTTAAAGACTACAACAATATATACGAGATGAAATTCTAAGGTAACCAAACCGCGATTACATGATTGACTTCAACGAGAGTTCGATGTTTTTGCAATAGATACAAATCTCAAACTAAAGATAAATTTCCTGCCAGTAAAATATAAAAGGAAATTAAACTAAAGGACACCTATAGGGTGGTAGTTAATAAACTGGGTCTTCGAAGGGAATGTAAGAATGTAATAATATATTTATATATTTGTTCTAAAAATTCAGTAAAACCTGTAGAACAGATGACTGATTACTTTTACAACTTTACTTTCTGATAATGACCAGGTTCACCAAGATGACAGGGATAAGTCTAGTGTATTGGGGGAATTAGAACAATTAGTTACCATTCAGAAATCAGTAAAAGTCATTGCTTATATACAGGCAGGCGACACACTCAGGTTATATCAGGATTACCCATATGTGTTTTTCCAGGTTTAAATTAATGAATAGTTATTGAAAAATGTATGTATCAATGTATTGTAAGTGTAGTTTATAAAGAATAAAACATACATCGACAACTTTAAATTTCTCTGCACACAACATTTACATTATCATTATATCTGTGGGCGTGTCATGTAGCTGGCATGGATAATTGCCGAATACACACAACTGCAAAATAAATGGCTTAATAGGTATGGTTATTATAAAAACATGGAAAGTTAAATTCATTCTAACAAATGATAAAAGTAATAGTTATCTTATATTATTTGCATAAAGAACTGTTTGTCAATGTCTATAATATCCTACGTTACCAGGAAATGTTTTGTTATACGTCATCGCATACGTCATATCAGATATGATGACGTATGATAGAAACACTTGCATTCCTGGAATAAAGTGAGTGTAATCGTATTGTTTATCCTTAGTTGATTCCATTTATTGAGAATTTGATTATTTTGTTGTAGTTTTAGGGAACGTTCATATACCACTCCTTTCCATATCCAAATTTATTGAAATTAAGACATTATTATATTATTAAATGCATTATTACATGTATATGGACTGATCAGGTACTAATAGGTCTGTTTATAAATGGAATGATGGTTTCAAGAATCAATACTGTATAACACAGTAATTCCGTACGTGGCAACTGTGGAAACACGAATATAAATTATTTATTGCAAACACATTTACATATGCCAGCCACGAATATTACTAGACACGAAATAATTAAAAAAAATTATCCACGAAAATTGGTATGCACGATTATATCATATTATACAGTACATTGATATAATTAACATTGAAAGTACTATTAAAGGGACATAACTCCCCGATCTATCAATGTTTACAATGTTACGCATAAGTTGTTAGTTTTACTATCCCACATTGGCAGTTGAGTGACCTGAGAAAGATCAGTCACATGGTTGAGTCTCCATGGAACCAAAACATTGATGGACTAAAACCTGAGGTCGATATTTAACTAAGAAAACAATTTCCACTGATTAAACAACATCTTCTTGCACGTAAGTGGGAATGAAAGGATCAAGATGACTGAGATAAAACTAGTGAATTTGAGAGATTCAATTACCATTCATAAAATTGAAAAAAAAACCATCAATAATCATTGATCATGTAATGTTCAAAAAAGAAGATCACGCAATAGGCTTGTCGCCATTATCCTTAGATATGTGTTTTCGTGTCTTATACATGTATTAATGATCAATTATTGCATATAAAGAATAAAACAGATATCACAAATTTTACCTGTATACCGCATTTAAAGTGAATAGTCGGGCAAAGAAAACCAGTCTAAATGCGTTCATTGGCCTTCCAAAAATTCTCACATATTAATACGACGGTCAAGTTCTGCTTAGTTTCCTAGTTCTGACCATTAAAGTAAAGAAAAATTGAAAGCATTGAAAGCGAGGCTGTGTGGAAATGTAACCACGGACATAGTGAGCCGGGAGGACGATTTAGAATTCCCATACTTTAAATTAATTTCTTCGTACGCAGAAAGATTTTGACGAGAGATTTTATTTTTCAATTTCATAAGAAATTATACTGGATACATTCACACCATTTTTACCGACTTTAGCCATCCTTGCCCGACTGTTCACTTTAAATGTAGATACATGTATGATCGATTCTGTTATACATTAATACCCAACACACATTTACCGTACAATCAATGAATTCCTGTGATTATGAACTGTAGGTATTCAAATATCAAGGTTTGTGAACATGTCCGAAATTGACCTTCTGCACAACTGATATCTTCTATACACATACAATGGTATGTCTAGATATATCGGTATCCTATCACAACAAGGAATTTACGTCTTTATCGTCTGATCAGGTAGATCTTTACAGAGCTACCAGTAGCTCTACGTACATCTGTATGCAACCTATAAGAAGGAATATTTTTCTTTGCGGAAACATAAAAAAAATGAATTCAAAACATATTTTTAAGATATTATTGAATGATAAGTATGGTGATACTCACAATGGGTCATGACATCATGAGTTCATCACAACAGGTCATGGCCCCTGGGTTTAACTTTAAATTTACATTGCAGTTTCAGATCATTCTTCCGGGATCATTATCCGGGATATCAGCCGACATGGCAACTGCTTTACTAAACTGTGATTGTACACACATTTGTGGTGATTGTCATGGCAACTGCTTTAGTAAGAAGCACTTATCAACATGTTTTGTCATTTTACTCGTTTGGCAACTGTTTTACTAGAGAAACTTTTTTATCATCCTTACGCGTGGCTCATATCAACCGTATTGGCGAGTGTCTGGCTTTTGAGACACTTAACATTTTACAGGCTTTGACGCTGTACAGGTGCACTGATTGAATGACCTTTGAAACCAAAACGATATTTTACGATACTTTTCTTGGTAGAATCATTGGTAGGTGACGCAATCTGTGGCTAATGTTGACGGTGGAATGAAAGTAGGCTTTCAGTGAAGTAACTCAATATAGGTTAAATGAAAGTTTAATACTCATGTTTATTCATTTTTAATAATATAAGGTATTATGTGAAAATGCAAAGTTTTCAATCATCTTTTTTTGTTTTTACACATATAGCTTACATGTAAAATTCAGTTGAATGATAACGATCGGATAGTAAAACATTCGAATATGCGTATAGCTGTTGACATCTCTACTAGTGTTGGGATGATTGTCTTTAAAGATTGATGTATACACAATCTTTATCCAGTTTATACATCCCTCCTATATTCGGAATAGTTTACTGACAGCAGCAGTAAAATGAGAAAGTTAACGTAGCTACATAAATAGTCGGGTGTCGAAATTACACATTTCTATACATGACGAGGGATATTTTAATAACCTAACGTCAGGTGATCATGAGAATCAAAGCATCACTATGTAGGAAATAAAAATGAAAGTTCCAATATGGAAAATAAAGCAACCTCTTGTAGGGGTATCGACGAGATTGATTTCATAGTGACTAGTGTTCATCATAAAACTTCTATGTAATATAAATATTGTGATTGGTTGATTCAGAGTATTAATTGGACGGTTACTTAATCGTGAATGATATTCTTACGCGTGTGAAATGACGTTCTTTTTACATCGAAGTCCACAACGAACCCAAAACAATTAGACCGAAAATTGAACGATGAAAAATGAACCGCAAAATATTTCAATAATAAAAACCATGAAATACAGAAATTCAGCAAATATATTTTATAACATTATAAACTATTTTTAATATGAAAAAGAATGCTATACACCATTAAAAAACAAATGTGAAACACATCAAACTAGCTCCGACATAAACAGACAAAACACGTAATAAAACGATGGGTGAAATCAGTATCAATCCTCAGCTTCTCGTATCTGTTTGAATATATGATAATCGGTGAAAACATGTCTCATATCTTACTTAAATACAAAAAACTGTAAAAAAGAATTCTAAGCAGTCGAGAAAATTGATTACTATCATTATGTGCTATAACAAGGATGTAATTTTGACATGCTATGGTTTCTTCAGTAATATATTAAAAACCTTAAAGGCTTGATTAATTGAGCTGTGAAAATAATTAAGATAGACTGACAAATATCATGCTTTATATTACATTATGTCGTGTGTATATTGAGCTGAAACATACCTGCAGAAATCACTTTACAATTACAAATAAAAAGTAAAAAAGTGAAATGAATTTGTTGACCACAACTTGGCTTCTGGGTTTGACCACGGGTAACACGTAAATAAAGTAAAAATCGGCGAAATATGGACATCCACAGATTCAAAAAAATGATTATTTTTTGCTGTAAGCATACATATCAGTCTGCTTCATATATGATTCAATTTTTAAAAAATAATCAATAAGGAAAATAAGAAACTGTTGTCGAGTAACACGTGAATAAACATACATTTGTAAAGGGGGAGGGGGGATAATTCTTCAAAAGTCCTAAACAAACGATAAGAAATCTAAAAGAACAAACATCTGGTATCAGTTCCTGCCCAATACACAAACCCACCAGACAAACCAACCCATTCCGACAGTAGATATGTCAATATCATGACTTGTAACGTAACCATGACCCTAATAGACCTTTTACACAATACATGTCTGCTATACAACTGGGTGTCTATCGGTAACATTAAAACAATGATGATATCTAAACGAGTAGTTCATTTACATAGCTGTTGGTAGAGACATCTCGACGTGTTTATTAGTTACCAGTCAGAAGGAGTCTTTTCGTTTATGTGACACTATATTAACAGACGTTTCCATTTGGTTTTTTTTAGTTTGATTATCAGTGGATATTTGTAATAAGAAAGTAACAGATTGTCGACATCATGAGAAGACGGAAGTTCATTTCACTTCGTGTCTGTCCGTGAGTTACATATACAGAACACCACATCCGGATAATGTAATTAACATTCTGATGCTAGGGCGGAGGAAAACCTGAATACATACATTTCTGGAAATGGATTTTACCCGTGAACTCTGTGAGATGAATATACTCTTATGTAAACTTACATGTGAATAATGAATGGATACAACTTGACGATAAATTAGCTTTATATGACGTTGAACTATAACGAAACATTCTCCGACGTAGATGTCTCTGTAACAAAACCAGCAAAATGGCGACCGCCAATATACCTATACGTTCGAAAGGTCAAACAACCTGTCATCATCACAGGGGGAGACAACTGGAGTTTTACTGTAAACAATGCATGGAGGTGATTTGTGTAAAATGTCTATCCTCAATTCACAGCAGTCATCCAATTTGTGAACTAAGTGAAATCATTACTGAAAAGAAACAAGACATAAGAAACTTCATTGACCGAACAGAAAACTATGATTTGATACAAAGTGAGAAATACATCGCTTCAACTGATACGCTTCTCAAAGACAATGACAGTGTGTTTGAGGATCTGTCTCGTCAGTTGAAGATACAGACAGAGAAATTAAAACAAGACCTAGACAAACTTACAGCAGAGACACTTGCCGTATATAAGAAAATGAAAGATGACAACAACAAACTCATACAGAGATACAAAGAGGGCATGGAATTGTACAACAGACAACTGAAGCAACAAATGACAGATTGTAAGTCAGCACTTCAGCAGGGATCTCACATTGAAATATATGACACAGAATGTGAAATAGATTCCAGAATACATCTCCCTGTGACACCTGTATTATGTAATGCTAGTTTCACCCCGAACAAAAAACCTCAAGGTCACCTTAAACAAGCAATAGGGAAAGTTACTACATCAGGTCAAGATCATACATCCACTGGTCAGGGTCGGTCCGTATCATCGTCAGGTGGTCAGCAACAACCCTTTTCACAACAACAGAGAAATGATAAAAGGAATAAAGCAGTGACCAGGACCGAACTACTCACAGAGGCCAAGGTGATGGAGGAGTGGTTGTCTCCATTTGGTGTTAGGTCCATATGTCCCACCACTGATAACCAGGTCTGGACCAAGTGCGGTTTTACATTAAGTCTCCTGGACATGAAGGGTAAAGTGATACAAAAGGTCAGACACGAGGCTGGGATCAATGACATCAGTCTATCATCTACAAAACACACTCTGTGGGCCTGTGATAAAGACAACAACATTATTGAGTTTGTATCAGGACATTTGAATAAGCACTTCACAACTAAAGAGAATCCTTGCTGTATATGTATTACAGTAAAGAACCATGTCATTGTGGGAATGAGAGGAAACGTCTCATTATATACCATACAAGGTCATATGGTACTCACTACAAAAGCTACAGGGACTAGAAAACCATTAGTGTGTACACCATGGAGGATCACAGAGTGTCCTATCACTAACAATGTCGCAGTGATTGATCACAGTTGTATAGATGATGGTGGTGATGGAAACAAACATGTTGTTATCCTGGATTCTTACTTCCAGAAACTGTTTGTATACAGAGGTGACATCCCCAGTACATATAATCAACCACCACAAACAGGAGGTCAATCATTTGACCCCAGCGGCATAGTGTATGATAGTCAGGGGAACATCATCATAGGAGACCGTGATAATGGTAAGGTACTAGTCATCAGTGATAATGGTGAGAAGGTCAAGGTCATACACACAGACACAGACTCGATATGGACTGTAGGGGTGGGTAGAGAGGATACACTGTGGACACATATTGGGAATAAAGTGAAGATATTACAGTACTACAGGGAGTGAATACCTATGATACAACAGTACTACGATAGAGGTCAAAGTCATGTGGACCTGGGTGGTTGTGTGTCAGGACCTTCACCTTAAAAGCTTATTTTTGGCAAACGATATTATGGAAGATTGATTTTGACTTTAATTAACTCAATTTGGAAATTCTTATTCTGAAAATGTGTTTGGACTGTGTTTGTAACAATAGACTGACACCCAGCAGGTGAACACTGTTTACCACACTTATCTGGAATTTACCTGGACTATGTACTGTACTCACTATACTATATTATACCACACTACCAGTGTTATATAGATATTCATCATAAATCCTGCACGGCAAAGAAGGTCTATTGGCCAGAAATCCGGACTTCAATCATTTGGATTTCCCGAAAAATCTATTGATGAAAGACTGCATTATATTTAGAATTATAATTATATTACGTTTGCTTGAAAGGTCACTTACATGTAGCAAGGTCTTGAAGACAGAAAAAGAAATTTGAAGAAGACATCAAAATAGAAAACCAGCAGTTGATTGAGGAATTAAAGGGGAAAATGTTCGACTTAGAGACTGAAAACGACAAACTACGAATGACGTAATTTGTGAGGCAGGGCAAAAGGACCTGGAACAGCATATTCGCGAAAATTCCATTAGGATTAATGGACTGGATGATCCCACAGATACTGAATCGATAGCGGAATGTGTTTCCAAAAATGTTAAATTTGTGAAGGAGAAACTGGACGTTCAGGTAGGTAAAGACATTGCCCACAGACTGGGACGTTTCAAGAGTGACAAACCTAGGAAAACTATCGTCAAGAAGAAGACGGAAGTGATCAAAGCCTTTCCAAACTGAAGAAATCGAAGTTTACGGTGTTTGAGGATCTCACCAAAGCCAATCAGAGGATACTCCATGTTACCTACAAACTTTCGTGTGTGACGAACACCTATAGCACGGATGGGAAACTCTTTGCTATTCTTAAAATTGGTAAAAAGAGAAAACTGCTGTTTGACACCCTACTCACAGAGGATTGATTACCTGATGAATGACTCAAATTTCTAGAACAATTATGATTTTGATATTTCGGTAAAGTGACAAGGCACTTTGGTGCCACCACGATTTTTTCCCCTGGATTATACCGATATTTTAACTATTATGCATTTTTCTGTGTGTAATTCTTCTCGTTTTGTATGTCAGTGCCATGATTAAATGTGATTTTTGGGATTTGAATATTTCCATACTACAGGTAAGAGTTTCTTTATTTATTTCTTTATTTATTTATCTATTATTTATTTCAATTTTCCTGTATGAATTCCTACTTTATGTACTCTATGTGTAATTTTTTTTTTTAAATTTTATTTTATTCATTGATTAATTTACTTAATGTTTTCGTACATGTATGTGCATAAATACTTTACATACCTTATATGTCATTTAATAATATTACTGCTGCAAGTGATAAAATATTTTCAATAATTTCAACAGTTCGGCAACCTTTTAATTACAAGAAATCTAAGACAATGTATACGATATGATTCCGGATTTTAAGGTCGGATTTGGCCCTGTCATTTATACTATAAAAATTTACTTCCGGTATCAGATTATTGCAGATTCGTACATCTTTACATTTTATTATAACAGTATTACTGTATTGGTTTATCTTTGAGGGTAAGTGCGCTGGATGACAGTGTTCACGAGTATCTTGACCATATGTTTATTTCTTTTAAATGTTCTCTTTCTTCTACACATCTTTCCTTTCCGCTTCTTTCCTATCTTTTCGAGTCGGCACATGTACCATCGCACTTCAATTATTTCACTCCGTTTCCATTATGATAGATAATATTATCTCTATTATATCGGCGAATTGACGTGGTTAGGGCAAAAAACTAAAACGCAAACAGGTTTGAAAATTAATATTATATGTTTACAGGACACATATTTCACAAAAGAAAATGAGAATGTTACTTGGAATGAATGGGGTTTTCAGTGTTTCTTTAATTCCTTTAAATCTAATTCCAGGGGTGTAGTTTGTTTAGGAATAATTTTGAGCTCAAAGTTATTAGAGTGAAAAAAGTGGGAGAGCTTGATGGCTATTTTTTAGCAAATGAAATTCAGTTAGAAACTCGTAAAGTCACACTTATCAGCTTGTATGGTGTCATTAATGACAATCCAGGTTTTTATGATATTTTGCCTAAAAATATTAGAGGAATTTGGAAATAATGATGTTTATTGTTTGTGGAGATTCAACTTGGTTTTAGATCCAGAAAAAAATATGACAATAGCTGTAAAAAATAATAATTCTAAAGCCAGAGATAAGGTATTGGAAATTATAGAGAATTTTGCACATACATGTATATTGATATTTATAGGAAGCCTCATGAAAACCTAAAAAGATAAACATGGAGAAAAAGTAATCCGCTTAAACAGGCTCGTCTTGACTTTTTGTTTTGCTCAATTCAGATAATCTTCTCTCTAGTGTAGTGAAGTCGAATATTGAGCCTGGCTACAGTTCAGATCACTCTTTTCCTAGTATATATCTAAAACTAACAGATTTTAAACAGGAAAAGGTGTTTGGAAATTCAATAATAGTTTATTACAAAATTTTAACTATCTAGAATTAGTAAAAGAGTGAATTACAAAGTATAAGTAAATGTTTTGTGTTCCAATTTATAACTTAGATAGCATCAACATTATAGAAGATAAGAACTTTCTATTTCTGATCCCACTTTTCTTGAAATTCTGCTTGCACACATTAGGGGTGAAACAATATCATACTCATCTCACTTGAAAATACTGCAAAAATTGGATTGAAGGTGAACTTAAGAATGACATCATGAAATTTAAGCAGGAAAATAATGTTAATTTAGTTTAACTTGAAGAAAAAAAGAACGAATTAGAGGGAAAAAAGAGAACAAAAAGTTGAGGGCAGTCTAATAAGATCAAAAGCTAAATGGAATGAGGAAGGCGAGAAACCCGCAAATTATTTTTTGAACTTAGAAAATAGGAACTTAACATATAAAATAATATCAAAACTTTAACTGGATGATGGAAAGGTTATTACAAAGATAATTACTATCGACGCAATAATTTAGATTCATAATTTTTATAAACAAAAACCTCTATAGCCCTGAATGTGATTTGGAATGATGTATTTAAAGATTATGATGTTTGCAAAACTTATAACTTTGAAAAATAACAAAAAAGTCCTGGTATTGATGGTTTTACGTTTGAAATATTAGGTAATTTTGTTGTTAGATCAATCAATTCTGGGTTTTATGGTGGTGAATTTTCTATTTCTCAGCAACGTGGAATTACAACTTGTATACCTAAGGGAGATAAACCAAGACACTTCATCAAAAACTGGAGACCTATCACTCATAGAAATAAAAAAGTTATTAGATAAGATTATAGATAGAAATCAAACTGGTTTTCTTGCAAGACATTTTATTGGGGAAACACAAGGTTGATTTATGATTTAATGCAATTCACAGAAGAAAAAATAGTTCTTGAATGCTTTAGTTAATTGATTTTGAGAAAGCTTTTGATTCAGTGTCTTGGAATTTCATTGAAAAGGTCTTAAATTTTTTTGGTTTTGGCGCAGATATTATAAATTGGGTAAAAGTTTTTCATAGTAATGTTAGTGCAACAATCAATCAGGGTGGAAATAAACTTTTTTAAGGTACAAAGAGGCTGTCGGCAGGGGGACCCTATTGCACCTTACATTTTCATCCTTTTTGCTGAAATTTTAGCTTTATGTTTAAGACAGAATAGTAATATCAAAGGTATTGAAATTTATTTACACTTATTTCCCAGAGTTGAACTTAGAGTGGGGCAAACATATATTTACTTTATTAGGTATTGACATGTAAACTTACATGAGATGCCAAAGATGACAAAAAATTGATGAAACTGAAGTCTTTAATAAAAACGTGGAAAAGAAAATCACTTACTAAAATAGGACGAATTCAGATAATCAAATCTTTACTTATTTCAAAATTTAATCATTTGTTTATGGCATTGCCAAATTTTGATGAATCATTTATCTCAAAACTGAATACTACCATTTTTAATTTTTTTTTGGAATAGCAAGGTTGATAAAGTTAGAAGGGATGTAATTATTAATGATTTTTTAAATGGTGGCCTGAAAATGATTAATTTGAAAGCTTACTTATGTTCTTTATAACTTGGTTTGATTCGAAGATTTTTTCAAACTACAGCTAAATGGCAATTTGTTTTTAAGAGTTTGCTTAATGCAGATATTTTAATTAATAGTGGAAATGAATGTTTCCAAATTTTCCAGAAAAAAATGTCCAATAAATTCTGGATTGATATCGATGTTTTAAAGCATGGAATACACTGATCAAGATGAATGATAAGAAGACCACTACAGAGGTATCTGTTCTGAAAACCTCTATTTGGCTTAAAAAATTATAACTGTTGGTAAGAAGTTCATTTATGATAAAAATCTTTTTGAAATAATGTTATTACAATTACTGATCTATAAAGAGAAAGTACTACAGAGTTTTTATACTTTCAATGAGTTTCTTCAAAGGTACAAAATAAATACCAAATTTCTTCATTATCATAGTATCATATCGGCTGTTAAAAAGTTCTTAGAATCGGCTGTAATTTCTCAATCAGAACGTCCGTATGCAATTGTTGCATGAAGGTACTAATTTTTTTGATATTTTAATACATAACGAAGTTGTGCCTTCTGGTAAAGTTAAGTGGAATAAAGACTTTGATCTTGATGATGCAACTTGGTCTCAAATTTGCAAATTTCCATTCCATATTACTAAGAACACAAAGTTACAGTGGTTACAGTTCAGAATAAATCACCACATCTTGATGCCAAACACTTTTCGTTTTAAAGCACATATTTCGGTTTCTCCTGATTGTATTATATGTAATTTTGAAAATGAAACAATAACTCATATTCTGTGTGTAAAGAAGTACAAAATCTTTCATTTAGATTGTTTCACAGCTCTACTTGACGTTTTATTCATTCCTTTTGGTTTCAACAAACAAACTTTTATTTTTGGTCTACATTCCTCCAACTCCATTTCATCAAAGGTGACGATGTGATTATGCTAGTTATAAAACAGTATATTTATAGAATGAGATGTCTCCATAAGTCTCTCAGTTCTAATGGTCTTGTCAATTTTTTGAAAGATTATTATAATACTCAGAAATATTTAGCTTATAGCCAAGAAGAAAGAGCAAATATTAAATTTGAGAAAGAATGGAAAAATGGGAAAAATAGATAAACTTTAACTTTATATCCGTACTCCTTAGCGTGAGATATTCATAGATGCATACATTTTTTGATATTTAGACTTTTTTATTTTTATTTATTTATATTTTTTGTCTTGCCGATATAATTTCCTTTTTCTTCTGCTCTTCGCTTACTGTACGTACCACTCTCTGTCTACCCCTCCCCTTTCTCTATTTTTTTCTCTTTCTCTCTCTCTCACTCTCCTTTCTCGTAGTTTTTCTTTATTGTTGTTTTTGTCTCTCTTTGTTTATGTTTGATAGTAAAAGGTGTGTGTGTGTCTTAAAGTGAAGAATGAAAGTGTCTCTGTTTGGTATGTCAAATGTGTTACAAAATTTGAAAAAAAAAACAAAAAATGTTACAGTACTACAAGAAGTGAAAACCTATGATACAACAGTACTACCGAGTGTTATGACTGAAGAACTCTAGTATATAGTTTACTACACGGGGGTGTGATATTAGACTGGGATATTGATGAAAAATAAATGTGAACATATTATCTTACATTTACTGTGAAACAAGTAATGCAATTAATAGATAATTCACTACAGAACAGATGCAAGTGTACGGAAGGTCTTAAAGTTGCAGGTAACCAGAGTACATACATACATGTATAATTAACACCTTTTCAGTGATATAGTGGATTTTTTATGTATTTTTTTTTCCATGTCATGAAATGACATAAATTTAGCATTAGATAGTATCATTGTGTTATGATGTTGTAATTTTCGTGTTAAGAACGTGTGGTTAGAGTCTTTTTTGGCCTCAAATACTTCGATTTTTAAAATTGTTGTCGTATTTAAACTATTTAGTACATCCCTGATTTATTTGTAGTAAATGTTTTCTAAATTTGCAGCTTGTAGCTTGGTAACCATCCGGATTATAAATAAATTATTTCATTTTTGTTGCATATGTTTTGATAGTTTTTATATAAAACTCAAGAGTAAACAAACTTAGCATTTAATAAGTATATGAAAGTACCGCTGAAGTTAATCTAAAGATATATTTAAAATATTTCCATTCTTTTAATCAGATGGATAAAAAGATGTATTTTGTACCACCGTAATATTTACTACATTGAATTGGGCTATGGTGGCGATCTGGTTAGGTATGTCGGCATGTTACGACTATACATGAAATACTCTACTATTGGATTGCATTAGTTGTTGCTACATAAATCAATTACTGTTCCTTCAATTGGTATTATTCTCTATATACAAACTTTAAGGTATTTTGATACTTTTATTTTAATCATTTTTATCTTTATAACGGTAATGATTATATAAATGTAAATATAAGCGTGCAACATTGGCTATGCTAAATAAAATAACAGAAGGCATGAATGGAGCCATGGTCACGACGATTCCAATCATTTTAAAATCTGATGGGATATTATTCTCAGAATGTGTATGTGGAGTGTATAATGGACGATATAAATAAAATAACCATCAATCGTTTAGCAGACAATGACATTAAATTGTTTTGAGGTGCAAAATAGATGGAAAACAAATTGAAATTTGGAAAACAGAAATATTTTATTGAACAGTAAATCATATTTATTGTTTTATTTTATTTTCTCAACAACTCATAAAGTATGTGTATGAACAATCAAGTATATGGCTGTCTAGTTAGACTCGAGCTTGTATTGCAAAACATATGTAACAATCAGATAGGTATGATTAATGGTGTATATAATAGATTATATATAAAAAATGTTTTGCCATTAACAAACTCTTTCTTTTGTCAGTACGCTTCATTTTTTTGCAATTTAACATATACAGCCAAAACTGTTTATAACGACCACCATGGGACAGAGGAGATATTGTTTTTATTATCAGATGGTCGTTATGCAGAGGTATAATTGTATTCAAATTAGTCATTTGAACATCTTTGTTTTGTCAAATTGTTTGATTAATTAACATTCGAATTATAAGATGTAAATAGAGTAATTACTATTAATAAAAGGATATTTAGTGAATATTTGTGAACTGTTTTTATTACTATTGCAATAACAATTTTGTAGAGAAATAACATTATTCTATTTTATTTATATATCATTGTATCATATGTTATCTGCCCTTAAACTCCCTATAATACTGGGCTGCCAAACAATGGATATTGTATCCACGTCCGGGTCCCGGTCTACAAGTGGTATTTGAGGATAGCGTTATAGACTGACAGCCAATGAAGGCACTAAGAATGATTATTATCACAAAAAGTCAAACCCTCCTGGGGTCATCACCTCAAATGAAATCCTCATTGAGTCGTTACAACGGGTCATGACCTCATTGGGGCCATAACAGACCATGACCTATTAGGGTCATCACAACATCATCGCAGGTCAAGTTCTCATGAGGTCAAATAACAGGTCATGGCCCCTCTAATGGGATCCTGAAGTGATTTAAGCATTGAACGTCTTTCAGTGTTGGCACTCAGTTTGAATGCCAACTGAAAGACGTGCAATGCTTATATTTATATTTAATTACAATTTTATGATGAAATCCCAAGGGATTTTGCATCTATAATGAAATAATAATTCGTTATCGTCAAGGATGGAACAGCCATTTGAACAGCCATTTGAATAGTAGTTTTTCTTTTTTGATCGCTAGCACGACAATTGTGCGCTTGGTAAGGTTATATAGTAGGACTCCATTGAAAATGTAAATATAACTTCATGGAGTTATTACAACAGGTCGTGATCTTAGGACATTGCAATAGGTCAAATTTTCCTGGGTTTATCACCGCAGATCAAGTATTCATGGGGCCATCGCAACCGCCCATGACCTCTCTCCTGCGGTAATCACAACATGTTACGTCCAAATTGGTTATCACAATAGGCCATGACCTACGGGAGTCAACTTTGTGGATTGATTAGAGGTTTGTACCACCTCATATGTACCAGTCAATATTACGATTCTTAAATACAACTATGACAAAAATATACTTTTTACAAAGAACTATTAAAAATATACACATATATGCACTACATTTGTTTATAATCAAATCTTCAAACGTAAATTTAAAATCGACAAAATGTTATGCGTACAACATATGTAAATACTATTTGTGTAATTATATGTTAATGTAAATAAATTTAGTGCAAAATCAACCACTAAAATATCGTTACCACTAAAATATATACGACTTCAGTATAACATCCATACTGTCTAACACGAAACGTGTGTGTGTGAACAAATTTTGTACTCAATATAATTTCCTGGATTGAAATACTATGAGTTTTCCGGACCGACAGGTTTTGTTTACCTTGTTATCAAATCATTTCTGTTCTCTGACATTTCTGTCCGGATTGTGAGGTTTCCGGATTATAGAGGGTTCATTGCAGTAAATATTGCATCATTAAACGTGTCCACACAATCTGCAGACAAATAATTAATTTGGACTTGTTATTTGTGCTTCTCTATGGTATAATATATAAACATGTAAATTACAACAATGTTACGGTTAGAATAGTCAGAAAGTGCAACATATAAACATTGCTTATATATTCGTATGTGTTTTTTTCTGTTTTAAAATTAATAAACAATTATAAGATATTATGTAAATAAATGTTTTTTTTTAGTTTATTGTGTACAGAACAAGCGGGACCAAACATCACATACTTTATAAACTCTACATACAACATGTTTATGTATACATGTACTTAATATACAGGTTTGGCTTACAATGTATTACCCAATACACATACCCCAGCACCCATGGTAGGCTGTCGGTATTTAAATATCAAGGCACGTAAACATGACCCAAAATGACCTTTTACACAATCTAAGTCTGTTAAACAATATTATGTCTGTCGTTAAATATCACGGTTTGTGAACATGTCCCAAATGGACCTTCTACACAATTGCTATCTTCTTTATACACATACAATGATATGTCTAGATCTGTCGGTAACACAACACAGAAGTATGGAGGTAAAATCTGATCATTTAGATATTCACATAGCTGAGAGGAAACGTGTACTGACTTTTGTTACCGATCATAGGGAGTCTTGTTTTTTTCTTTGGAGTGCAAATAGAAACACAAAATATAACTCATTCTTTGAACAATACGATTGTATGGTAACCATCACATAAGATCATGACTTCCTGAGGTCATCAAAGAAGGTCATCGCCATATGGGGTCATCACAACGTTTGACCTACTCGATAATCTGGGGGTCTATTACTGCCGTTATAGGGATGGATACAACAACAGTGATAGTAACCCATGGAATATCAAGAATGAACAGGTGATGACCTCCTGGGGTCATTACAACAGTTCAGCTCCTGGTTCAACTATATAGAGGCATACATCATTGCAATGAACTTTCAGATCACGCTTCAATAGATATACACAATCTTTTAAGTTAACCTTAGAGCATTGTTTATGTTGATAAATGGTCTGTGAATTGGTATGATGGTTCAAGACAACAACAATACTAGATGAAATTCCAAAGGTAACCAAACCGCGATTACATGATTGACTTCAGCGAGTGTTCGATGTTTTTGCAATATATACAAATCTCAAACTAAATATAAATATCCTGCCAATGAATTAGCTAAAAGTAAATTAATCTAAAGGACACAAAGAGCGTGGTAGTTAAAGGTTTTTTTAAGGGAGTGTATGTATATAATTATATATTTTTGTTCTAGAAATTCAGTAAAACCTGTAGAAGAAATGACAGATTTATATTAGATTTTTTTTCTGATAATAACCAGCTAATTTTGATGACATTTTTACATTTTGCATAATTTGTGTATAATAAAAATGGTTGCCATGTCAACTATAACTGCTATATTACCTAATAGCACTATCAAATATGTCAGGTATGTAGTTAATATTTGAAATGCAAGATTAACATCTTAAAATAATAGAATTTGAAAAATAGCGGATTTGGGGCCACAAAAGACCCTTACCATTTACATGTGTAATTATCGTCTGTGTGTATTTAATGTGTTAATTGCCTAATACACACATACAACTATATATATGACCAAACGATAAAACACCCTAGGTATTCAGACATCACGGTTTGTAACGATGACCCAAATAACCTTATCAGACAATGTACACCGTTAACAGTAATTCTAGATCATGATAGTATTAAGGTAATTCAACACCTGAACAAGTAGATCTTTATGATACTGTGGGTATACGTACACTGACGTTTGTTACTGATCAGACGGATTCCTAGTCCTTATCAAAGAAACACAAAAGTTAATACATATTTTGAACAGTTGCTTACTTTGAAACAATACATACACTAATGCGTATGCATGAAGAATTATTTCAGTAGCAATATGTATTAGATCCATTTTAATCACAGGGTCCTGGCACGAATTTTTTAACCAACATTATATAAAGAGGTATGATATATAATATATATACTGTTTGTTAAAAAATTCGTGCCAGGTCCTTGCGGTTTCAATCTACTAGTACATGTATCCCATGTTCTGGTTGCTTTCCTTAGATTTACTATGTCGTATAGATAGATGTACATGTACAGTATGTATTAAATTTGACAAAGAACATTAGTAGAAATGCAATTCTCTTTGATATAATAGTCTGCACATGATAAGATGATGCATTACTAGACAGTAAAAGTATTACATATGACAGGTGTATCCATTCCTCTCTCAAACTCAAATCACTACCCAGTCTTGAATTAAAGAACACATTTTTGATTTATCTTGGATGACTTTTTGATTTCTCCTCGACGTATGAATGATGATTTTTGACACAATAATATCAATCAATATATATTTAACAACCGTGTTTTTTTAAACATATGATACAGAGGATTACATTGTCAAATTAATTTATCCCAACACAGTATTGCACGGCGGATGTGGAACTAGACTGCTCAATCTGTGTAAGGGTCTAGGGATAATATAGTTATTTTGGACTTATCAGGTACTAAAATATGTACATATTTAATGAAATGATAGTTTCAAGAATCCATACCGTATAAGTTGTTTCTGTTGTCACTTTGAAAACATAATTGTAAAGTATTTATTGAAAACAAATATGGCAGCCACGAATATTTTCACACAGGAAACCTCTTCATCACGAAAATAAGCTTCCGTGATTATTTCTTTTTATACAGTATGTGATAACAATACGTAGTGATATTGATAGGATTTGCATGGAAGTACTATTAAAGGGACATAACTCGTCAGTCTATAAACACTTGTGTTGACATTGGTACGCATGAGCTGTTATTTTTACTATCCAAATTCACAAAAAATAATAAGATGAGTGACCTGAGAAATTCATTCACATACACGGATCTCCAAGGAAACCAAACCTTGAAATAATGATGAACTACAAAGTGAAGTCAATATCTGCCTTGCAGAAAGTAATATCTCAAACTAATTAAACAACTTCTCCCAATTAAGCAGAAATACAAAATATCTAAAAGAAAATTTGCGTTGATTATAGGATATTGATAGGCGATATACTGGATCATTTAGAGAAATATAAATAACCATATAAATTATACCTCAATTTCTCCTAAATATCTAGTGAAACCTGTAGCACAGACGACTGATTTCTATTACAACTTTACTTTCTGATAAAGACTAGGCTCATCAAGATG
The DNA here is from genome assembly GCA_004382745.1 of Argopecten irradians irradians. Classification (NCBI taxonomy): domain Eukaryota; kingdom Metazoa; phylum Mollusca; class Bivalvia; order Pectinida; family Pectinidae; genus Argopecten; species Argopecten irradians. The sequence continues at coordinate 1,331,936 of SAYR01073692.1, read as the reverse complement.
ACATGGATAAGTCTATTGAATTGGATGACTTTTATTTCCATTCATAAAACTGAAAAAGGCCATCAAATAGTAAAATAAGAATTGCTCATATACATGTACAAGGATATCACCATTATCCATCTTATATTAATGAACATTAAACAGACATCAAAAATTTCAAAATTCTCTCTACATAGCATTTACATGCATTGAATGTTCTGGTATAAATAATTACCCCACACACATACCCAACAGACAATACACCCCAGGTGAACTTGGGTATTTAAATATCATGACCTAAATTGACTTACAACACACTCGGTACGCCTAGATCTGTCGGTAACCTATCACAACTAAGAAGTATTGAGGTAAAATCTGATCGAGTAGATCTTTATAGAGCGATGTGAAAAACTGATGTTTGTATCAAAATGAATCTTTATTTTCAGCGCAAACACAAATATATATGAAATTTTGAAAATTTTGTTGGATAAGTATAATGATTATCACAATAGGTCATTATCTCCTGAGGGTATCATGGTAGGTCATGTCTCATAGGGTCATTACAACAGGTCATGACCTTTGGGGAAGGGTCATCACAACATGTCATGACCTCCTGGGAAGGGTAATCACAACAGGTCACGATCTTCCGGAAAGGGTCATCACAACAGGTCACGACCTTCCGGGAAGGGTCATCACAACAGGTCATGACCTCCTGGGAAGGGTCATCACAACAGGTCATAACCTCCTTGGTTAAACTTTCATACCAGGCGTGTATCATGATTTTAAATCGCGCTCTATAACAAATTCATTTGAGTTAACCTTGCTTATTACAGTGATAATTTGGGTTTATCAGGTAATGGTACCTTTAGATAATCTAAAGTTTATAACTAGCATTTTCATTTTAATTTATTATGACGTAAGAATCTAAAAATAACCTGTAACCATCATTATCAATAGTTATTTTCTGTAACAAATAAATTTTAACCGATTTTAAATTATCAGATAAAATATAAATAATCGGATTGTAATTGTATATAGCATTTACACGTATATGTATGCATACTTATATTTAATGTACTGGTAGGAATTATTACCAAATACACAACAGACAATACAGCCGATGAGAACCGTTTTTTCATATCACGCTTTGTAAATATGACCCAACATTGACACCATTCGTTCTTTGTCTGCTAATCAACTGTGTGTCTGTTTATGACGTCATTCAACAAGGAAGTTAAATACACGAAGGTAGATCTTCACATTCGTTTTGGTAGCATTACCATGACGTGTGTTTATTAGTTACCGATCGGACGGATTCGTAAATCTCACGTAGACATCAAATTTACAGACAGCAAATATTTCCAAGAAGACATCAACATTTTTTTCATTTTTTTATATTCGACATAAATGACAGGAGGTTATTTTCAGTTTGTGTCTGTGTGAGTTTTGGGGCAAGAGAAATCTTAACCGGATGTAATTAGATATATACTGACGTTTGTTTATTAGTTACCGATATTATGGTTTATACTACACTTTATCAACAGACGTTATTAAGTCAGCATTTCATCATAAGTCGGTATTTTCCAAGAAGTGATTAACAGATTTGTCAGCATGAGAAGACGGACGTTCATTTCAATTCGTGTCTGAATGTGTGTTACAGCATACGAAATCTGGACAATGTAAATAACATTCCGAGTCTAGGACGGAGGAAAACCCGAATAAATCCTAATCTGGAAATGAATAAGAAAATTGGATTTAATCAGTTTACACTGCGAGTGTGAGGTGAATATACTCTTGTTTACTTACATTTATGTACATATATATAGTTATTTTACACATCTTGACGACAACTTGGCTTGATATGACGTTGATCAAAACAAAACGTTCTCCAACATAGACGTTTCTGCAGCAAAACCAGCAAAATGGCGACAGCATATATACCTATACGTTCGAAAGGTCAAACAACCTGTCATCATCACAAGGACAGACAACTCGAATTTTACTGTAAAGAATGCATGGAGGTGATTTGTGTAAAATGTCTTTCCTCAATTCACAGCAGTCATCCAATTTGTGAACTCGGTGAAATCATTCCTCAAAAGAAACAAGATATTAGAAACTTTATTGACCGAACCGAAAACAATGATTTGATACAAAGTGAAAAATACATCGCTTCAACTGATAGGCTTCTTAAAGACAACGACAGTGTGTTTGAGGAACTGTCTCACCAATTGATGATGCAGACAGAGAAATTAAAACAAGACCTAGACAATCTTACAGCAGAGACACTCTCACTTTATGAGAAAACAAAGGATGACAATGCCAAACTCATACAGAAATACAAACAGGACCTTGAGATATACGACAATCAACTGAAAGAACAAATGACAGATTGTAAGTCAGCACTTCAGCAGGGATCTCACATTGATATATACGACACAGAATGTGAAATAGATTCCAGAATACATCTCCCTGTGACACCTGTATTATGTAAATTAAATGTCAGCTTCACTCCAAACAAAAACCCTCAAGGTCACCTGGAACAAGCATTAGGGAAAGTTACTACATCAGGTCAAGATAAAATATCCTATGATCAGCAGACATCATTAGATGACCAGGAACAATATTCCCCACATCATACATCCACTGGCCCGAGACGGTCAGTCTCAACACCAGGTGGGCAGGGACAATCCTCCACACAACAACAGACAGATGATAAAAGGAAGAAAGCAGTGACCAGGACCAAACTACTGACAGAGGCCAGAGTGGTGGAGGAGTGGAGGTCTTCATGTGACATTCTTTCTATATGTCCTACCACTGATGACCAGGCTTGGACCAGTAACAACAGTAAAACATTAACTCTCCTGGACAGGGAGGGTAAAATGATACAGAAGGTCACACACAAGGCTGAGTGCAATGAAATCAGTCTATCACCTACAACACAAAGACTGTGGGCCTGTGATAGACACAACAACATCCTGGAGCTGGTGTCAGGAAAATTAACTAAAAGGTTTAGAACCAAGGAGAAACCATATAGTATATGTGTTACAGCAAGTGACTCTATCATTGTTGGTATGTCCAAACATATCTCCACATATACCACACAAGGTCAGATGGTGCTCACTACACAGACTAGATGGAGATGGAAACCATTAGTGTGTACACCACACAGGATCACAGAGTGTCCTATCACTAACAACGTAGCAGTGATTGATCACAGTCATAAAGATGATGGTGGCGATGAAAACAGTCGTGTTGTTATCCTGGATTCTTACTTGAAGAAACTGTTTGTATACAGAGGTGACATCCCCAGTACATATAAACAAACACCACAAACAGGAGGTGGACCATTTGACCCTCAGGGTATAGTGTATGATAGTCAGGGGAACATCATCATAGGGGACCATCATAATGGTAAGGTCCTAGTCATCAGTGGTGATGGTAAGAAAGTCAGGGTCATACACCCAATCAAAAGCTTATGGGCTGTAGGGGTGAGTAGAGACGATTTACTGTGGACAAATATTGGAAAAAAAGTAAAGATGTTACAGTACTACAAGAAGTGAAGACCTATGATTAGTACTACGGGGTGCTATGATTGTGACAAACTCATTGTATATAGTTTACTACAAAGCGGTGTGATATAAGACTGGGATATTGTTGTAAAATAAATGTGAAAATATTATCTTACATTAACTGTGAAACAAGTGATACAGTTATTAGACAATTCACTACAAAACAGATGTGGGTGTACGGAAGGTCTTAAAGTCGCAAATAACAAGAGTTCATGCATGTATGTATAATTAACGTACTCTAATTTTTTTTTTTTTTTTTTTGATTTCTCATGTATATGTTTTTTCCTTGTCATGAAAAGACTTAGATTTAGCATTACATATCATCTTTGCGTTATCATGTTCTAATTTTTGTGTACAATTTTAAAAAACTATGTATGGATCTTTTTTGGCTCTCAAATCCATAAGTTTTAAAACTAGTTCTTATTTTTGAAATATTAATTAAGTAATCCCCGATTTATTTGTGGTAAATATTTCTAAATTTACAGCTTGTAGCTTGGTAACCATGCAAATTATTCATCAATTAATTCATTTTTGTTTCATATGTTTTGATAGATTTTAGCTAAGACACACCAGAGTAAACACACTAAATATTTATTAAGAATATGAAAGTGCCTCCGAAGTTAATCTTAAGTTAAATCTAAAATATTTCCCTTTTTTAATCAGATGAATTAAACAATGTCTTTTGTACCATCATACTATTTGCCACATTGAATTGGGAGCCATTAGTTTAAGGTGACACATTACGACTATAATACTCTACTTCTGGGTTACAAGTTCAAATCCAACACATATATAGGGCAGTTGCTAGAGACTGACTGGTGTAGGTTGGCTGTTTTTCTCTGGGTACTCCTACCCAACTTTCCCTCCTAAAGTGATATAACGTGTATATAGATATATTTTGGAGGACACATACAGTATTAATTTTCGTCATAATTAATAAATAGTGTTTGCATATATAACGTGTAATGTAATTTATTGTTAGTCTAGCAGGCTTAAATACTGTATTTTGTGGTCTGTATAATGCCCTGTTCCCATTTGTAATTAGGCACAACCCAAACTGGTTGCCACATCTCCCCATTTATTTTACAGATCAACAGTACACGAATATATGAAACTGCAATGATGTAATAATATTGTAAGATTCATACACATAGCAAGAAATCATTTCCTTTGAGAAACACTGAACTTTAGGCATCACATCATAAAATTCCCTTCTCAATTCCCATGACTAAGAAATAAACAATGATAGCAATTTATTCTGATCACCCATGTAAACATTTAATACCGAGCTTCTTTGCAGTCAATATGTGTTACACAATTTATTTTATTTTATTATAGGAATATAAATCAAAGTGTTTCGCTGGTATCGTCTAATAAAATTTTTGAAACACAATTTTTCAAATGTTTTATGATAGAAAGTGTATACATTTTATGTCGTGTCTAATAAGCCATTGTTGGCTGTTTTTTAGGTCATGTGACCCGAAGACTCGGAATGATCTTTAGTCATTATGTTTCATTGGTCGTCATGAGACGTCCGCGGCGAGTGAACTTTTCATTCAAATATAGTCTCATCAATACCCGATTGGTCCAGAGTACTGATATAAGACCTGTAACTAGCTGAGATCAAGTGTTGCTACGTTTATTCAAATGAATGGCCTTGACCTTCATTTAAGGCCACAGGGGTCCAATAGTCTAAAATATTTCAAACAACTTATTTTTAGTAACTGAGATGCTTAGTGACCTGATACTAGTATTGGATCTGTAACATTCTGGGCTACAAAGTTTGCTCAAATAAATGACCTTGACCTTTATTCATGGTCAGACGGGTTCAATAGGTTAGAAAATTTACATTTGGTGATTTTATGTAACTTCATATGCTTTACATGTTTATAAAACCTTTGAATCTTGAATCCTGTGAGGAAATAGAATACCTGGAGGCATGAATGAGTTCGGTTCTTGGCCATGACGATTCAAATGACCTTAGAATCTGATGGAATATTCTACATAAAAAGTTTACGTTGAGATTGTATAACAGTAAAATCAAAATGACACTCAATCTTATTAGCATATTAAGTATATTCTTTCATGTAAATATATAAAAATAATTGTTTAAATTTTGGAAAGCAAATATTTCTTATTCAACTGTTAATTAGATTTAGGCCAAAAAAATGTTTGTTTAGGGTTACATTGGCAAAAAATAGGGTCAGTCGGTCGGGAGGATTTGTTTTTTTTTTTTATTTTAAAGTGTTTTTCACTTTAAAATGATGGCCGGAACCGGAGTCTGAGATCGAAATCCCGACTTTTTAATATTTTTCTTAGGAAAGTGGGGGAAAAAATAGGGTCGGGGTAAAAAATTTGGGTCGGTCGGGTAACTCTAAACAGACTTTTTTTTGGCCTTAGTGTTTTATTTTATTTTCTTAACCACACATTGTACATCATAAATTTTTGCTTATGACAAACTCTTTCTTGTGCTGGTACACTTCATTTTTTGTAATTAAACACATATAGAGTCAAACCTGTCTATAACGACCACCAACAGGTCAGAGGAGAAAATGTCTTTATAGTCATGCAGTCTTTATAAAAAGATTGAATTGTATTCAAATTTGTCATTTGGGACCCCAGACAAGTTGTCTAATCAAACAGGTGGCCGTTATACAGAGGTGGTCGCTAAAGCAGGTATGACTGTACACTGAATTGCCAACCAATCTTGGTGTTTTGAGCAAATGTCTTTTATGTTAACTTGTTTGATAACAAATCGAAATATATTCTTTATAATTCAATTTTGCTTGTTACGAGCATTTCCATTGGCTTAAAAATTTACTTTATCAGCCCATAAAGGAAAAAATGGCGTCGCCGTTTGTAACATCGCTTCTGATTGGCTGAGATGACGGCGTAATAATTTCATAGACAAAAGAGTCCCAAAATGAATTTTAAATGTTGAAGAGATTATCTTTAGTAAGATGAATTATAAGGATTAATTTGAATAGATTTTTTATGTTATGGAGATATAACACAAAAATCTGAGTGTACTCTCATCATAAACCGCTTCGCGGTTTATTTAGAGTACACTCAGATTTTTGTGTTATATCTCCATAACATAAAAAATCTATTCAAGTTAATCCTTAAGTAAATAGAATCTTTACTGCAAATAAAAGGAATTTTAGTAATGTAATTGTTAATTTTATTTTTCTACCAAAATCATATTTTTTAAAGAAATAGCCTTATCCATTTGTTTTATCTAATGTACATATATAATGAAATATCATTCATATGTCAGCCGACGTATATGAAATATAATTCATATGTCAGATGACTAAAAAACACAAGTCTGTAAAATTTAAGTTTATTTATATTATTAAAAAGGCCTGATAACACATAACAATGCCATGTAGTAGTTAATGATTCAGTGTTTTTCCTGAGTATTTTGGGAAATTGCCACTTGGTGAAAATTGGGAATATTTGAGCGATAAAGTAGGAATTTGAGAAAACTTTTCACTGTGTTTATGGAAAGTTTGGAAAATGTATTAAGTAGAAATAAACAATTATGCTTCCTTAAGAACCAGTCTAAGATGTATATACTAAATATGACTTGAAATTTCCATATTTTTTTTGTTTTGTAACACAAAATGTGTGTCAGAGTCACTGATTTGGGAAATTTAGACATAGATTTGGGAAAAAAGAAATAATATTGGGAATGGGGCAGAAATTCGGCCCAAAATATTTAGGCAGGAAAAACACTGGAATTTCATGACACATTCATGTAGGCTCTTATTATAACACAGAAATAAGCAGGATAAAATGTCTAATTGTCACAAAGACCGTCTCTGTGCAATAAAATACATCTTGCTAGGACCCAAAAATAGGGTAGCTAAAAAGGTTTGGTATGCCTTAGACTCCCTCTAATACTTGGGTGCTAAGCAAGGAAGTTTGTATCCACGTCCGAGTCCCTGCCTCCAAGTATTATATGACGATAGCTTTCTAGACTGTCAGTCATGTAGGCACTAAGACTGCTTATTATCATAAAAAGGTCAAATCCCCCTGAGGTCATCACATAAAGCCAGGTCATTGTGGGGTCATGACAACATGTACAGGTCATCACGATGACCTCTCTTCTGGGGTCATCACAACAGGTCATGACCTCCTGGGGTCATTACAACAGGTCATGACCTCTCTCCTAAGGTCATTACAATAGGTCATGACCTCTCTCCTGGGTTCATTACCACAGGTCATGACCTCACTCCTGGGGTCATTAAAACAAGTCATGTCCTCTCTGCGCGGCTGACGACAGGTCATGATCTCCTTGGTCATTATTGAAGGTCAAATCCTTCTGATGTCAATACCTCAGGATAAGTTCACAAGGGTCATCACAACAGGTCATAACCTCCAAGGGTCAACCTTGTGGCTTGATAAGAGGCATGTACCACTGAAAATAATAAAAAAATGTTAAAGAATTACAGGAGCGGATTGACAGACTTATTGATTCAATATTGATTTTTTACAGTTTTTACAAGACCTACATGACAATATATTGGTGAACAAAGAACTAATTAACAGACAAATGCACTGCATTTGTTTAAAGCGCAATACTGCAAACATATATATTTCAGGACATTAAAAATTCTACACAAATTAAAAATGTTACACTACCATTACAATTATACGTAAGTGTAACTATTTAAGCAATGGACTAAATTAAAATGGCAATTATGGGAGTATTAACGCAAACTAGACAGCAACAAATTCAACATGTTGAATCATACAGAATATTTACATTTGCTATTATAAGTTTTTGTATCTATAACAAATGTTTGAATAAACAATGTTATCGTCAACAGCCACTTGAACAGCAATTTTCCGTGATCACTGGCAAGACAATTGTGATGTCACAATTATAATGATGTCATAATATACAAAGCGCAGTTCATAGACTGATGAATGCCAACTGCGCTTTGTAAGGTTACATGGTGGGACTGCTAAGAAAATGTAGATATTTGTTGAATAGTGTAAAATGTCTTGCTCGATCGAAATGCACCAAAATATTGTTACTAATAATATATTGTTACCCCAAAAATAGGTAGGGTATGTTTGCAGTATAACATACATATATATATACTGCAATTACTGAATGTGTATGGGATCTATAATTTTGTGGTTTATTTACTCAATATCAGTGGTAAAACATTATTGTATGCAGTAATGTATAAACCAATTTTGAAGCTTTTATATTTGACACTGTTCTACCATAACCATGGAAACTACAAATTTCAAGTTCCTAATCAACATACGTTTCTTTGTTATACAATATTGGAAATACAGGGACCTCGCATGAATTTTTAACAAACAGTATATCTATAGATACATTATAGTAGTATAATACATATATATGAATACTGTTAGCGAGAAATTCTTGCCAGGTCCCTGTGATAGGAAATATAAAACTAATGATACATCACAGTTTGTCTGATTGATTAATGATTATCGTTAACTTGATTATGTCTAGTTATAAATGAAGTTTAATTTGCAGTACTGACCAGTATCTGTCATGGTCTAAAACGAAAGATATTGTTGATATCTGACATTTGGTTATATAATCATTCTGGCTACACTAAACAATTAATGCAATACAGGACACTGACTACAGGCTCATAGGCTTAAGAAAGCCGAGTTTATTTCAAGATTATTGTAATATAATTAATTCCTACCTCTTGTCCCATCCCTGCCGTATCACGACCCTCTGTGTTGAACGGTGGCTTTAAATATCCCCTAAAAAGAATAAATTTTCTGTGATTCTATCAATTTTACTTTGAATAAGATATATTTGTGTACTATAAACCAACTTACATTCGCGTGCGATTTACTTTCATGAATTCTCGAAAATTAATCTCCTTGAATTAATATACATATATGCATCATGTTATTGAGAGAAATTATAATTTAAATGTTAAATCCACGAATATCAATTTTCGTGAACTTGTTTTGAAATGGAAATCCCAAATTTAACAGTAGCGAAAGACCATTGGTTTTACATTACATGTTTCAAATGGCTAAACAGTATAACACAGTTATAACGAACATCTGTAGAGCCAACAAAATCACTTAAGTTAAGTTTGGTATACATATATACACATAATATAGACATTGTAAAGGGACTTTGACAGGGAAGAACAGTACTACTAACATTACAATGTTAACAATTGTTGAAAACGATTTACATGTTTTACTGGAGATTGCAAAGACAAGAGAATGTCGATCTTCAAAATGTATTTGTTAAATTATCAGTCATCCTCCACATTATATCCACCCCTGGGCCATCCTCAATACCCCAGGGGTTTGGATCACCTCCGATCTCTACACCCCTGAACTATCTCATAGTAAAGCTGAAGGCAGTTCAGAAGAAATAGTCTGAACCAATCACAGACCAGCAAAACTTTCCTTTGAAGACTGCAGAGAGAGCGACATCCAACTTCAAAGCCACACATGTACAGTCAACCACAGTGTACCTTTATACAACTCTTTTATTGTGCATTAAAGGACTAAATTACCTATTCTGTTCTGTTTCCTCCAGTTTTATTGTGAGATGGTCCTAGGTGTAGAGATTGTAAGTGGTGTATTGAGGATGGGGTAGACATAACGTCAGTGATAATAACCCCTGGAGTATCGAGGATGATCATCAGTGTGAATATGTAACAACTTGTTGTAGTGTAATACCTTGAAAAGACACAGTATTACACTATCAGCAAAATAAAACGAAATATATTAGAGTGGCATGTTTGTACATACTTTTAAGAAATAGTTTTGTGTTACTATGTATGATCTAACATCTGTAGTTGTAGCACTCAGGGTGCTAATAAAATAGGCTGGGTACAAATACTGTACCGTATTTGAGCCAATCAACACTTCCATCCTTATAAGCACCCTCCCCTTTATTGAAGCTATAATTTCACTCAACTCGAAATAAATGCAGACTAAAAATCTAAAAACTGTCAATACTTATCAATTTAATTTTATTTCTTTTGCAATTACATATTTTATGACTTATTTTAAAGAGATGCTACTCCATATGGTTCTGTTGATCAGTGCTCCCTTATTTTCTCATTAAAAAAACAAAATGGGTCGAATATGGTAATGAAAAAAACTTGTGAAAACTCCTTGAAAAGGTCAATGTAATTATGACTAAGCAATATTCTTGACTTACCTAAAATGTGTCTTTACCAGATCATGAAACGTGGGAATACACTCCTGGAAACAAGAGATAGAAAGAATATATTAGTTAATAGTTAACTCTGATAAGAATACTACACTTCTCCTTGGACCCCAAATAAACCATTTTAATCAATAAAGCATGGAAATAACAACTTTTTTCCCCGTTCACAGAAGAACTCTCACACCATTTTCCATATTTAATAATTTTATTATTTTTTTAGACAAAGTTACATCACTCTCCATAAAAGATTATTCATCCACATTCATTCAAAATAAATTAATGAAATAAATACTTATATAGTTAATATTCAGCATTTTGATTTCTTTAATAAGAAAAATAATAACAAATGGTATTTTTCTCCAGTTAACTTATAAAAGTTACTTACATTGTACCATTACCAACATTTAAATGTTTGAGTTTCTAATTTTCAAAGACAAAAATATTTAAGATAATTAGTTGCATCCTGAAAAAATTCCATGTCACAATGTCCTATATGGAATGAAGTACAAAAGCAAAATAAACAAGATCTATTTGTGACAGGTGCCATCACATAAAGTTTCCCCAATCTCCACTGAGCCTAATTTGACAAGAGTGACCTCCCCTGAATGATGATGTGAAATTTTACCAGTAAATAAATTTTGTCAAAGAAGAAGAATAAAAAAACGGAGTAAACACAATAAGTTCCCCAATACACTTAATTACCTTATATCACTTTTTTGTGTTAATTTGACATATCTTGTTCAAAAGATGTATATGATTTATGCTCTGTCAGCGGTGGAGCATCTTTAAGTCATAATTAATTAAGCTGTGTTTTTCATTCACAGAGAAAAGTATACATGTATTTTCTCCGACACCTACGGGTGTAATTCTGTATATACATATTACAGAGTTATTTGCCCTTGCTGGTAGAAATTGATTAAGAGATCATTGTGTTTGCGAGCCTATCAACGCACTTTTCAGAGAAAGTTATGAAAGTTTTTCTCACAAAATAATGACATCATAATGGATGCCTATCCACAAGGGAAGTAACTGTAATATGCAAAGATAGAATACTGGTTTATTTGATGTTATACACTCGTTCTGTCTGGCTGCATTGCGCATGTTTCATAAAAAAACAATTTAAAAAAAACTTCTAACTTCTAAATAGTACTGTAAGTTACTTTGGTGAATACTAGCTGCAATATATTCCTCAACTAGAGAGAACTTCTCAATCAGTTGAGCGACTGACTAGTTACCCAGAGGTCACGAGTTCGATCCCTGGCAGAGAAAGAGATTATGTTTATATCAAATCATGCGTTACACAAATGTGTACAGACTTACCAGTGGCGGCCTCTGATGCTGACAGACGTATGTAAACCACCGCAGGCCCGCGGCTACATGTGTAATCTCATCAGAGTAAATCACCTTCAAGACATCTACTGATTTTGTGTCCTTCTGCGAGGCAAATTTTGCTAAAGTCTTAGGCTGAACATCTAATCCCCTGAAAGATAAAACTAACCAAGTTATAAATCTCAAAACTATTTTTATCATCAAATTAATATTTGCTGTTACAGGGCTTCATATTTATTTGTTAAGCAACCTGTCAAATAAGACCACTTTTCTAGGGTCCCAAATGACCAATTTCAACTCAATACAGCCTCTGTATAAAGACAACCTGTTTAATAAAACCACTTTTCTAGGGTCCCAAATGACCAATTTCAACTCAATTCAGCCTCTGTATAAAGACAACCTGCTTAATAAAACTCTTTTCTAGGGTCCCAAATGACCAATTGCAACCCAATACAGCCTCTGTATAAGGACCACCTGGCTATAAAGACAATTTCTCCTCTGTCTCATGGTGGTCATTATAGACAGGTTTGTGATCTCCTGATAGTTTCATGTGCCTTACGCTATTTATCACATGGCTGTACGACATGGCTAAACATGCAGGTCAACTATGCTATACCTGGTAAAATGTCTTCTGTACTGTAATATCTTACCTAGCTTCATGAACCATATGGACTATAGCAAGTCTAGCCAACAAACTGTCCTTGGTTTCCTTTGCAGATTCCCATAAACCTGTAATAGGAGATAATATTCAACATAAACATCTTAATTTATAAGAATCATGATACCATATGTAACTACATTCCTGGTTCAAAATTAAACCATTTCCCAATAGTTCGCAGATCATATTTTCAGTCAAAGCAAATTGTCCAGTAACTGTAAAGTCATAAAAATATGGATTTTTTTTTTTTTAAATTCATTTTCAACAACATTTATTTCAATTAAATTAAATTGAAAATGGATTAAACTACAGGAATTGTCTATGTAAGTTCTCTCCCTGAAAATATCATCCCCTCGAGATTGAACAGTGTTTTGATTATGAAGACAATTGGATATAGACATATTCAATGTAGAGCATTGATATAAGTGCAATGTATATGAAAATAACCGCCGTTACAGTATTTACATACATAAAACATGTCTGAAACAACCTTTCCTGGGATCTCAATTTCAACAAAATTTAACTGTGAATAAAGACCATTTAGCTCTAAAATTATAAAATGTATACATCTTTCCTTTATTCCTTAAAGTTGCTCCACCGCCGACAAAGCATATACATGTCTAATTAAGATATAAAAAACAAGAGATCCCAGAGGGATCTTGGCGCCCACCAAAGAATGATCTATGTCTGACAATGGAAAGAGGGATCTTTTCCCTGCTTTTCAAACTTTTTCAAACAAACTATATATAAGATTTGAGACAGTTCGCTATAGTGCTTTCTAAGAAATAGCGATAACAAGTATCAAAATCAAAGATGGCCGCCTGTCGGCCATCTTGTAGACCGATCGGTCCCAAAATGCAATATGCACAACTAGGGTCCTAGGGGAACCTGTATATGAAATTTGAGAAAGATCCCTTCAGCACTTTTTGAGAAATAGCGGTAACAAACTTCAACTGTCAAAATCCAAGATGGCCGACTGTCGCCCATCTTGTTGACCGATCGGTCCCAAAATGAAATATGAACAACTAGGGTCCTAGGGGAACCTACATATTAAATTTGAGACACATCCCTTCAGCACTTTTTGAGAAATAGCGGTAACAAATTTTAACTATCAAAGTCCAAGATGGCCGCCTGTCGGCCATCTTGTTCACCGATCGGTCCCAAAATGCAATATATGCACAACTATGGCCGTAGGGGAACCTATATGTGAAATTGGAGAAAGATCCATTCAGCACTTTTTGAGAAATAGCGGTAACAAACTTTAACTATCAAAATTCTGTTGACTGATCGGTCCCAAAATGCAATATGCACAACTAGGGTCCTAGGGGAACCTACATATTAAATTTGAGACACATCCCTTCAGCACTTTTTGAGAAATAGCGGTAACAAACTTTAACTATCAAAATCCAAGATGGCCGCCTGTCGGCCATCTTGTTCACCGATCGGTCCCAAAATGCAATATGCACAACTAGGGCCGTAGGGGAACCTATATATGAAATTGGCGAAAGATCCATTCAGCACTTTTTGAGAAATAGCGGTAACAAACTTTAACTCTCAAAATCCAAGATGGCCGCCTGTCGGCCATCTTGTTCACCGATCGGTCCCAAAATGCAATATGCACAACTAGGGTCCTAGGGGAACCTACATATGAAATTTGAAAAAGATCCCTTTAGCACTTTCTGAGAAATAGCGGTAACAAGAATTGTTAACGGACGGACGGACGGACGGACGGACGGAAGGACGGATGGAAGGACGGACGGACGGACGGACGGAAGGACGGACGGAAGGACGGACGGACGACGGACCACGGACGAAAGGCGATTTGAATAGCCCACCATCTGATGATGGTGGGCTAAAAATGTAATATAATTTATTTTGCTTTTGGTGCATGCACAATCAGGACTTCTAGAAACATGGAATTTTTCAGGACAAAATTAAAATCATTTTTCATATTTTTATCTTGAAGTGAAATGAGAAGCTCAAACTTTTCATTGGTGGTATAAAGTAAGTAACTTTTGTAACTGAAGAAAAATACTTATTTTTCTGCTCCTTTTTTCTGATAGACTAAGCGAAAAAATACCATTTGTCAGCGGTGGAGCATCTTTAAATTATTTTCAAAAATTAGTTTGACTAATGCTAAATACAAATCTGTGTTGAATCAATTTTACCTTTCAATTATATCATGATGCGGATCTCTTGTCAATATATATTATTAATCAACAACAGGAAGCAACTTTCTGATACATCACAATTCCAAGATAAGGATTGCTACCTAAATAATTTCAACATTATTAGCATCATATCTTTATGTTTAAAGGTCCACTACCTTAAATGGGAATGTAAAACGAAATCGATAAACTTACTGTTAATACTACTTTTATCATCACCTTCTGTACAATTTAATCAAAATAATTAAAATGTTAGTTTTCATAACGCGGGTCGTGTTATGTTTCCCACCGTCGTCCTAAATACCACACGGTAGTTGACTATCACTGCATCAGACGACAAAACAGCGAAATGACTCCACTGTTTTCATATATTATGCTGGAAATCATACATGTTTGGTGTTGTAACCTCATCTTAGGAAATCGGTATACATTTTCTTATGATATTTATGTATTTTTAAGAAACCTTTATGTTTTGCTATGGAAAGGTAGTGGGCCTTTAACTTTCTTTACTTCCCATAGTTGTCTCCCTTTATTATCCAACCTTTGTTGTGTGTTCCATTTGTGGATTCGTACTAGTTAGCTAAAAGTGATATGGGTCTGCCTTAAGGGACACGTTTGGATTTTCTCATGAAGGAAGCATTCATATGTGTATGAAAGATATGTTTCTAATATAAAAGCCAAGTATTTTCTGTGTTTCTTTGACAATGCAATGGAAATAACATTAATACCTAAAAAGTTAATTTCAGCATGCATTGAAAAATATATTCCATGCAATTTCATTAAATATAAATACTTACTGTATTGTTTACATAACAAAGAAAACATTTTGATGACAAATGATACCTCGAGTCCGCCATCTTGGATTCAAGTGGTACGCTTCTGAAAACAAAACACTTGTACTGATACAGTTATGGTGGTATGGCGCGTTCCATTAGATTCCAATTGATACAACTGGTACGAATCGACAAATGGAACGCACGGATAGTATCAAGTGTATATATAATTATAAGTGATACAATACCATTGTGTACCGTCAAGGCCCCAAAATGGCTGTCCAATTCCTTCAATCTGTCTGAGAGCAGTAGGAAGTGCTGAAATCATAAAACATGTTGATTTAATTTATCTCAGATGTGACAGGGATCACACTACGACTATATGAGTTCGGGAAATAACGATCATCTGAGCATGAGTATAAAATGAGGTATTCAGAAACTGGCATTTGAGGTTACTTTGAACGATTATCAAGACTTATCAAGAAATAGGCAAAATGGTCTTTATAGCCAGGTGGTCTGTACACACAGGTTGTTAAACTGTGTTGAAACTGTACATTTGAGACTGTAAGTGGTCTTATTGAGCAGGTGGTCTTTATATAGAGGTAGTTGCTGAGGCAGGTTTTACTTTATATGTACATTCAACTTAACAAAGTATTTTTATGGTTAGGGGTGAAACGGTACAGTTACTTCACGGTTCGGTACATATTGCGGTATAGAGTGGACGGTTCAGTTTTTTTCGGTTCGGTACATGTAAAACTGATAAGAGATGAATAAGGCAATAAACTCAGTGTAAACTGTTCAACTCCCAAGTTTATTGAATTCAAAAGTCAAAATTTCACTGCAAATCGTCCGGAATGACCAATTTTTTTAAGAACACAAGTTTGTCTACGTTTTAACAAGAAAGGGAGGCCTTTTGATGGCACGCGATATCCCCAGCTGTTAAGACTTTCTAACTTTACTGAAAACTGATGTTTTCAGCAATGAAGTATGAATGCATGTCAACTGCAATAAAATCCCCAATTGCCTGTGTAACTTTCTTGGATTTACAGTTATTTATAGGGTAAATTTTCAAAAAATATCTCAGACATCGTCGTCTGGCATTGTGATTTTATGTGGTCGGAACTTGTCCAACTTGGACTTGAGCATGTGTGATGTCAGTACGCACGTTGCCGATGTTGTGTTTTCTAACTAAGTGTATGTTCATGTTTGATGTTTGTCATGCTTATACGAAAAATCGGCATAACATATACGGCATGTAGCGTCCTTCGTTCAAAAACCAAATTGTTCTAAAACTGCAGAACGGTACGATGCTCTATTGTTGGAGCATCTCTCAAATGTACAGATGATGCCTCCTCCATTTCCTGTCAAAACATTGATTTTCTGTAAGGCGGTTTGTGATTGGGTCACAATGACGGCCTCATGACCAATCAGAGACTCGTTGTTATTGGACTTGTGTAACCGGCGTACAGTGAAAAAGACACCCATAGAAAACTTTTCCACCCACGGTGCATGTACCGTACTTTGTGTTAACAATAACGTGTACCGAACCGAGCACGTAATACCGGGGTTCTACTACACCGTGGTATACCGTTTCACCTGTATTTATGATGATGACAAACCTTAGCCTCATCACAAGCAACTTTCACAAAGTCATCAAAGAATGCTTTTGGGAGTTGTTGCCCTTGGATGCCCGGTATTTGGTCAGTCTGACCAGTGTCCGTGTGGGTGGAAAGATCCCTGAAGCGAGACACTATGTCCCAGGATAAGTCTATCGCCCACTGCTCTATATTGGCCAGGGAATGTAGGTTGGAGATCCGACTGCTCTGAAGAAATCAAAGAAATGGTACAGTATAAAGTAACATAGTTATTTTGTAGAAAGATAATATTAAGTTCTGACTTCATCAAATGACATAAATATACTTGGTTTGATTGTTAAGGAAGTGTCAAGATAATATATGTGGTGGAGGAAACACGGAGTACCCAGACAAAATCCATCAACCAGCAGTCAGTACATGGCAACTGCCGCACATGGGATTCCAACTAATGCACCAGAGGTTGAGCGCTTGTGGTAATTAGATATGTTGGGTGATCTTAATCACTCAGCCATCGCAGCCCCAAATGACAAACAAAATCACATCTAATACCCATGCAGAGACCAAAGTTGTATATCATTTTTGTATATGTCACTATAGTATAACATACAATGTATAGCAATTTCCATAGGCTTTGTCTGGTAGGAAATCTGTCGTGATATTAGGTCAGTAAATGATGAAGTGACAATGCACATACAATGCTTTGACGGAAGGGTTCAAGCATTCACAGCACACAATGGATGTCTTTGTTGGATTTTTGCAGCACTTTCAACTTTAGAAATTCTTCGAAATGTAGTTACCAGGTATATATCAAGCTTGTGTTCATTTCATATGAGATTTTACTAAGACTTGACTCAAGTATAAAGATTCTGCTTGCCTTTAAGGCTCACAAAATAATAACAAATCAATATTAAAGAATTGTTTCATAATCTCACATAGATAATCACTCATTTAAGATCACATAAAATATACGTGATTTGATGAAAGTTTTTTTCTGTATCATTGGATTTACAATTTGCTTAAATAAATAATTTTCTTTTTGTTTTCTTTATCAAATATGTAAAATCATGTTGAATTCATACTTTCTATCTAGGTAAAACTCTGAAGATCATTATCTAATTTTAATTTGAACTTCTCAAGAATTCATCCCTTTTAACTCATTCACCTCTCCAGACATATTTGAACTCTTCTTATTCTTTAACTAGATCAGTCCATTATGAATTTCCAGGGGTCAATGTGTTAATCAAACTTGACCCACCTGTGTTGCTCCCTTCCCACGTTTCTTCTCCTTGCCGGGAGCGACTATGCTGAGTTGAGGATCGCGAGACGGTTGGTCGGGTGGGTAATTATTACCTATCTGAGTAATCTCCCCTGATCTCCACAGCTCTCCTATCTTTAGGGTTAGGTTAGCCTGTAACAGCAGTAATCAATATAATTCGATAATTTAATGTTTCAAAATTAAAGTCAGATTGAGAGCAAATTAAACAAAATTCTTACAACAAAGGACTTTGAAATAAATATACACCAGTTATATTCTTTTTTTCTAGAGCCTTAAATTTTAAAATTGGGAGGTGAATATCTGCCTGCATCAGCACGACCTTGACAGAAATGGAAATTTTAATAGATAAATAACATTTTCCCATTTTTTTTTATAAATTTTTGTTTGCTTTTATTTGTAATTTTTGGAAGTGACAACATTTCAGTTTGTACGAAATGACTCTCAACGTTGATAATTCACGTATTGCCTCGTTGTCAGAGACCCTTGGTTGAATTGCTCTTTATGCTCTACTACACTTCTTATAGATCAAGAGTTTTGATGATGCTACGGAAGATGATCCTACTTGTCCAAGACAATGAACCTATACAGCATGGGATACACAACTTGTTCTGCTAAATAAAGGGAAATAACTCACTTTTTTCCTCAGGATCTTAAGTCTGTAAAACTTTTATGTCCCAATAAGTTTTAATTGTTCTGCTAATTAACTAAAGGGAAATAACTCAATTTTTTCCTCTGGATCTGATGTCTGTAAAACTTGAACGGCCGACTAAGTTAAATTTCTTCGGCTAATTTAGCGGAAATATGTCTCTTTTGTTCTCTTGATCTGAACTCTATAAGACTTTAATGGCCCAATAAGTCAAACCTGATCTGATAACTAAAGGGAAATAACTCACCTTTTCCTCCGGATCTGAAGTTTGTAAAACTTTAACAGCCCAATAAGTCAAACTATTGTCATTCTCCTCAACTGAATCGTTCTTAGTATTATCAGCTGGACCTGAAATAAATTTAAATTTAGTGATAACATATTGTACAATTTTATTCATGAGGGATTTAATACTGCTTTATTCCTGGTCAGATATACTTCTGTAAACTTCTAATACCCACATAGAAAGAATGACAAATATAGTTTAATATACTAAATAATGTTTGAAATTGACAAATACTCAGACATTTCTCCCAACTGATAATTACGAAAGAGGAAACTGCAAAATTTCCTCTTGCGAAATTAAACAACAGTACAATACATCAATAGTTTAGAGCTTCAGAATTGGGATGGAAATAATTATAATAAATTTCTTTTCAAATCAAATCACTCAAAAGTGTGAAATAATTTTATTCATTCCTGAATTTTTAAAAACATTTATTTCATTCATTAAATTATACTCATTTCTCCCATCAGTCACTGATTCGTTACCGGTTTTAGGCGTGAGAGATTTCTCCATCAACCCCTATCGTATGACAGATTGCACACACAATTTTATGGAATTGACAGTTCCGGTAAAACAATTATGTATTTTTTTACGTCATGAATTCTTGCAGTGTAATCATGACGTGCATTATCGATGACATCATCATTATTGTAACACAGTTATCAGACTCATATTCATTTTATGGTGAGAATAATTTGTTTGATGCTGTCAATTTTTTTTTTTTTTTTCTTCATGTCATGTTGACTTATAGGCCCACTAACTTTCCGAAGCAAATACCATAAGCTTCTTAAAAGCAATTTTAACATATTAAATAAAACTGATATTGATTGCATAAAATAGGGTTACAACACCAAACCAACGCGAGATTTCCTGTGTAATCTAAGTTAACGATAAAAATTGATATCGCTGTTTTGCCTGCTAGCACAGTGATAGTCAACTAACGCAGCGGGAAACAAAATATGACCCGCGTTATGAAAATTAACAGTTTATTTATATTACCGGTATTTTAATTGTTTATAATGTAATGATAAGTGTAATATCAATGTTCAGCTAATACCTTTTGCGACTCTACAAAATCATATAATCTTGTTTTACTTTCTGATTTTGAAAAATAAATGTTGTTATGAAAGGTATTGGGCCTTTAATCAGTAAAATGAAAATAATAAATCAATTACTACATTAAGCTTTGGTAAACACCTAGATTTATTGAGCAAGAAACACCATGATAATAACTGCCGTTAATAATGTTTTCTTGTGTCAATAAATCCACGTATTCACCTCAGTGAATCTGTATATAGTACAAAGATGATTAAGAATGGAAAAGGTATTCAAACCAACCTGCAGTTGGTTGAGCTGATTTTGCCGGGTTTAATGAGACGTTCCTGTCAGTATAGACATAAACCTGACCCTCTACCACTTCTACTTGGTATGTATCTTGCTGAAAGAAAATCAGAGGTTTTCAATCTCTACCACTACAATCTGATTATAAAACCAGATCTCCAGGGTCTGGTTGTTCAAATGATTGTGATTTACGGACATGTAACACAAATGGTTTGTCGAAAATGTATGGAACTTAAAAATAATTTTGTCAGTATGCCATTCTGTACAACTTGATGAGATTGCATGGGTGTCTTTTTTTCTAATTTTAATAGTTACAGAGAGGAAATTTTAAAAGAAATACTACTTAATTATTACAGTTAATGAAATCAATTTTACTGATTGTAATTTCACTCACTACTAAACCAGAAGACGACTGTCCAGTTTCTAAGTCATAGTCATATGAATGCCATGGACAAAGCACTACCCAGCGTCCATCAATGTCTTCAATGTCACCTTCATCAAGGGGACCACCTAAAACATGAGATTTATCATTTACGATATGTGATTATTATAGTAGTTCAGAATTTATCCATATTTAGTTTATTTTCCAGTTAACACTAACAGACTCCATTCTCATATAGGCTGCAATTTTTTTTTTCACTATTTCCTATCGCCTGTGACATACGCGAAAATTAATTGCACACAAAAATAAGTTGGTTTAATTTAGCCCAGACTGAAGAACAAACTGTATTTTTTATGTTAAACCATTTTGAGATGAAGAGGTTTGACAGAGTTTACCTTCATGTGGACAGGAGGCGTCTAACACAAAGAACTGTTTCCCATCCTGGATATTGACCAGAACTAGATCGTCTCCTTCCTCTGTATACAAACTGAAATGGAAAATATAAAATTTAATTTATGATGTATAACAGCATGCAGTGATTTACGGGACTTACCTGGACAAGTCATGGACTCATGATCACTTTCCTGCAACACTCACCAAAAATTTTGAGAACCCTCTATATTTCTTTGTAATGGGACTAACCAAAACTTTACTTTTCTTACATAATTTACTGCTACAACATCAGCATATTTTCTTTCAATTAAGGTTTTTATTTCAGTTTTTAAGTGTCCTCGGGGCTCAAAGGTCTAAAATTTATGAGTCCAATACCAAAATCTTTGGAGTGTATTTTCATAAAAGTATACTTAACATAATACATGTATATATATGCTTATATGAATAATTCATGATGTTGCAGTACTTTTATATTAATTCACTTTCCTATCAAAATGCTATTTTTGTGTGTTTAGCTGACTTCAATAATTTTGTATTGAATTTTTCTTTTTAATTAACTTTCATATCTGGTCACAGGGACCCTGATCATTTTGATATAAGAATCATCAGCACTTTTAATTTATTGCTTTAGACAACATGTGTCAGGGAAAACCATTTTTCAATCATCGATCCATAGACATGAAAACCAATATATCTTCACTGATGGGTCTTTATAGACAGATTTTACTTCTTTAAAATTTAAATGGTTCTGTGAACATAAAATACTTACCGTCTACATTTTAATTTCTTCAGATGACCAACATCTCCAAGACACTGCCAGTTACTTCCCTTTACAACCGTCTTCAATGCAACAACCAAATCTTTTTCAAATCCAGAATCCATAGTAAAGTTCTAATTATATATCATATCAAGTTAAATACAATCGATTTGTATTCATATCCTTTCTTTTTTGAAAATCCATACTCCATAAAAAATTTCATTTCAATGACAGATCATGGGGCCATATCAATTCGTTCATCAAAATCCTGAAATGAAATAACACACATGTAATATTTTGCACAATTTGATTTAGTGTTGGACCAATTCTCGATTATAGTTGATGATCGATCAAGACCATCGATTATGAAAGTCATTAATCGATTATTAAAATGGGACATAACTTTTGCTGATTTTGTACTGTTCTGAACCTTCATCATTATTTGTATATTTGGTGCAAAACCACATTTCAAAATGTCTTAAGACATGTAAGATAAACAATAACCTTAATTAAAAAAAAACATTTCTTTGTACTGTTGGTTCATAGGAAATCTTTCTAAAATTCTTCAGAAAAGGAAAAGGTTAAATATATAAATATAGGAAACTTTTCTGTTAATGATATCCGATTATAAATTCAATAATTAGTAGGTTGTCATAAACTTATCATTGATTATGATTTTACAACCGATTCCCAACACTAATTTGATTAATGCCCTCAATAAACATTCATCACAGATCTTTTAACTTGGAGTACATGTGCATTTTTTTTTTTTTTGCCAAGAATCAGTAGATATATGCCAATCCACTACACAATTGATCCACTATACATCAGATATTGAGGATTCCACTTACACACATATATATATATCTATATGCAAAGGGTATTTTACAGAAGAAAATATGCGAAAAACTGCAGTATTTGAATAGGCGGAGAATGAAATTCCTAATTTTGCACCCCCTCCCTACATGAAAACAGGAAAACATATATTGTTTCCTTCACTTGATAAATACATAAATGATTTACACTTGAAACGAATAACATGTATATAATTTTCGAAGTTTTTGATTGATTTTAATCGTCTACTTTAGATACTGTCAAAATGTCTGTTACGAAAATACAGGTTATTTCTTCTGAAATGGAGATGGGAACGACATTTAGATTGTGAAATACATAATTGTGTATTGAATAGAAAATAAACAAAAAGTTCAGTTCTGAGTTCCAACAAATTGCACTTTGGACTGTGTCAAGGTTCTTCTGAAAATAATTCATAAGAGCGCAGCTCTACTAACCATAACACATGTGTGAGCATATAGATTCCAATACACTCCCAGTTCCCCTTGGACTTTGAAATTGTGTCCCGCGGGAAAAGTCTCGCGCCTCCATGTAGGCAGCCATGTTTTAATTCTCTTTATCAGCACGACGAGATTTGAAATTTCTGTACTAGACTGAATGTGTTATCAGTATACGCTATAAATTACTGTAAGTAGTTTTAATTTACACATATACAAGAACAACGCAATAAATATACTGGTCCAATATATACTGTGTATGTTCTCAAGCGCACGGCACCGTCAGCAGTGACGTCACAAAACCTGATGCCAAAGATGACGGCACAGATTCGCGTGTTTTTTGAAAGCATGGCATGTTGCCAAGTTTTCTCTGCATCTGATAAAAACAAGATTGAAGTATATTGAACTATTCCATTTGGATTGTTTTGAATTCTTTCTAACTATCGATAGTATTTGCATGTCAGTGAAATATTTTATTGTTAATCTCGTAGAAAAATATAGACAATATAGAGTTATGATGTTATAGAGAGCGCAGCGAACGGGCCGAAGGCCCGTTCGCGAAGCGAACTCTTGTGATAGAGGTGTCTCCCTAACGTTATTCTATGTAAATCATCCAATATATGTAGAGTTGGAAAACTTTCTCACCAACCGGAAACAGGAAGTCAACACAAGATCCAGCATCGCGCAAGACAGTATCTAAAGTCACACTCTCGCGTGATTACAAAATCACACTCTCGCGTGATTACAAACAAGTAACGCTTGGAAAAATAAAAATGAAAACATTAGTGAAAGATAAACCTTCCAATTTATTCTTACCTGAATCTAATAATTACATTTTGTCCTGAGTCTTAACTTAAAAGCCGTTTTACGTGAGCAGTTGCTTCGGAATTTTCCGCCTGGCAACGGAGAATGACGTTGAGATATAATTTGTAGCCGCAGTCACGTATTTTTGCAGAAAGTGAAAGTAGAAGTAATCTATGTTCAATATTGTTTTTCTTGTTATAAACTCAATGCCAGTAATTCAACAAAACTATTATTCCAATAATTAATAATTCTATAAATGGTTTCTAGCAGTACAGTTATTCAGCGCACCCAATAAGCTATAAAAACAAAACACATGTCAACATCGATAAGACTGATGGGTCAGGGGAGACTACTCTTTCGCCGTTGGAAATCCTTTATTTACATGTCAAACGAAAGAATGGATTAACTGCTGCGCTCTCAGATAGGCTTTGCCTAAAATTATATTAATCTTTTACATGTAGCTGCGCTCTTCTAAGGCTTTGCCTTAAATTCATATTAATGTTATAATCTTTTACATGTAGCTGCGCTCTTCTGAGGCTTTGCCTTAAATTCATATTAAACGAACAACTACATGTATGCCCTACCAGTCAAACCGTAAAATCGAAAACGGCCCTGTCTAGAAAAGCATCTGTTGGTGTGTCAGCTATTTACACAACAGGTACGTGCATTGAGAAGTACCATAACATTTCGAAGCTTTGACTGATTTTCATTTTGGAAGCTGGCAAGAACGTGAAACACTCAGATACTTAATTACCCAACGATACACTACGTACGTGACTTGAACGGACGATCGCCGGTCCGACCACCATCTCTGTAACTCTTCTGTAAAAGGAGACACTAAAGTATCAGAATGGATGCGTTCGATTGGAAAACAGGACCGTTTTCGTTTAGAAAAGAAATAGATAAAAAAAAGTATTTTTAGTATTTTTCTGCGCGTCGTAAACCTGTGTTCGGAACAACCGTTAAAACTATGTTCAGCTACAAATCTTCTATAGAAGTACCTACCCTATCTTTTGGGTTTTAAGATTAAATATTTTTTTAATGCGCTAAAATGATTCATTTCAGTGCCTAATACTATCAGAAAATCATTCAATTAATGAGAACATATATCATTTTAATAGAAATATAGGTATAGATTGCACCCTTTAATGTATCATTATATAAGCCATATAGGCCTAAGGATATGTGATTTTCTTGGAAAAAATACTACCCCGGAGTAATTTGTCTTTTAGATGACAACTTTACATCAGAGATTTATTTAAATCTCTGTTTACATGGACCTTTTTTTAAAATTTTGAATATAGTTTTCTAATATTGTGTGCTAAAAAGTTACTAAATATTTTTGGTGTACAAGAACTGGACGTGGATGTACCATTTTGGTGAAAATTTGATATTGCTAAAAATAGACCTCCCAATTTGGTTATTTTTTGGTTTCAAGAACATGTAAAAAATATTTCAAATTTTTAAGTTACATGTGTTCAGTCAAAATTTGCGGAAATGTATACTTTTGAGAAAATGATATCGGTTTTTTGAAATTGAACATTAATTTGATATAGTTTTGGACCTAAAAGGGAACCCTGGTGTATACCTCGGGATGGCAACATTAAATCATCCCTAGCATAGGCCCCTGGGGCCTTTTGAATTTTTTAAAGGTATCTTACAGATTCCCTGTCATTTAGCCCGAGATGCCCTCGCCCTGACACCAGACTTAGACATTATGACAGATAGATGTCTGGTTTAGGGGCCCTAAACCAGACATCTATCTGTTATAATGTCTAAGTCTGGTGTCAG
>SAYR01073692.1:1271784-1302421 GCA_004382745.1 Argopecten irradians irradians | reverse complement strand
ATAAATTCCAATGTATAAATGTATAAAGACCAATATAACTACAACAACCGGAAGGTAGTTTTTAAGAATGTCACGTCAAATTTGTATTGTTGAAATTCCACCAGATCACCCTCTATGTTGTTCCGCCGGCCCTCGAATCTGACGTCACGATCTCATTTTCTGGCGTCATTTTTGTGATTGTGTGTGACAAATAGATCATAGTGTTGTTATGGGTAAGTGCTGTCTGTCGTATAATTCTTTAAAAATAAAGATGCTTCCACCACGACAGAGCATAAATGATACTTATCATTAAAACAATAACTAACGATGTAGCATCGTGGTAAGCACATGTATACGCTTTGGGTGCAGGGCACAATAGTAGTACTTTAATTCTTTATAGGGACATAGTGCAGTTCCACCGGACGGTTTTTTTTCGAGCGCAAATTTGAGAACTTTTTTTTTCAATATTAATATTAAAATAAAAATAAGAAGCCGCAAACCTTTTTAATGGTGGTAATGGTGTTAAGTAACCTACAAGTACAGCAGGCCAGGTGGACGGGCCTTTCTTTCGCACTCTATCCAGTGGGCAGAATCAGCTGTCCACTCAAATGTCCACCCGTGGACAAGAGTGGACAGCTGTCCCTCATACAAGTGGACAAGAAGTGGAACAACAGCTGTCCCCCACTCGTCATATACAGTGCCTAACCGTGACGGACCCATCGTATCGCAGTGGAACCATGCAGACCATCATTATGACAGTACAGTGTTGTCCAAAGAGAGTAGAATAAGTAACTCATAAATGTTCTATTCATCTTAACGATTCACTTTTTTTACAACTGTACTACTCTCTCCCTCCTCTCTGAGTGTCAGGTCATTCACATGTCAGTTATTTTATTACCTTGAGCCTTTCGGCTCATCGGTTTGAAATAAAACATATATATATATACAAACACAATACACAGAATATATCCTTACATCCATGCAAAAAAAAAAACCACCCACTCGCACCATACATACATGTACGCTGACACACAACAACCCTCTTAAGTATACAAGACAAGTGAAGAGGGATTATGCTAATTTTACACGTAGATTGTCGCCATGATTACTAATGATAATTACGCTTCCCATGTATACTGTATAGACTACATTAATCAGCAGGTGTCACAACACTTGACCAATAACCAAGGATTTATAATACGTCCTTGCAATTAACGGACTAATTAATCACGTAATTATTGGTATTTGGAAGTTGTGGGAAACATGTAGCTTTAGCTGACCACAGGGGCCCATCTCCATCCATACAGGTAAGGGTGACATTTGAGCTGATCCCCTCGTTGCACCTGGAAAACAAAGTACCTGTGGAAACTGCCAATCATAATGGGTGTATCTCTGAACGCCAACATTTTGGATTTACCTGTTGGGTAGTTTGTTGTGACAGTGGTTATAGTCTTTTTCCTAAAAGGAGTCCCAATGCCAACAGGTAAATTTACCTGTAAAAGTTACCAGTGTTGATACTTATCTAAATGTATATTGAGTAATCTTTATTTCAATAAGTGTTCAGAATTAATATCAGATACATATGTACATAATATATGTTACTGTTAATATCTATGAAAATATAACAATAGAATCTATGAATGAAACTAAATTAAATTCACAATGATTTTATTTCAAGAATTTTAAAGATTTCCTTGATATGTCTAAAATCTCTGGTATCAATCTCATTATATTTTCAATAGATTGATACTAAAATCAAGCAAAATTCTTTGAAACCTATTTCACATGGAAGTACCTTTCCCATTCAGTAATAGCAAAAAGGAAATATCTTATTTCAACTTAATGTAACAATATAAGCCCTTTGCCTGTTGGAACCTGATTTTTTTCAACGAGGTCTTCCATATATATCTTTTAAGTTACCTTATATACATATATAGTACATGTAATATCTGCGTTAATTACCCACAAAGAGTAAGTGAATTTATGTCAAATATGATTTCTAAATTTAAAAAATGTATTACTTGTATTTGATTGACCTTTTTAAGTTAACAGAACATACAATATATTTTAAAAGTTGCATTAGAATGCATAATTTATCATAATTATAAAATTTTCCTACTCTCTTATCCTAAAATGGTATTTCTAGATCAGTGTGAGAACTACAAGATCTACAACATATGGACTTTAATAATTTTGCCAGTTTTGCAACATTATATTAACAACTATAATGTGTATTAAAATGAATATGGTTAAGACCCAAAGTAACAGTCTTAAATCTCATTTCATTAAGTATTTTTACATAATTAAGTGACTTCAAAAAATATTTTGTGTATGTAAAATACATATAGAGCATTAAAAAACAATGATATATTATTACCAATGTTTAGAAAACATCATATATGTGTGTTTTTATCGGCTTCAATAGAAACTTATACTATATAATCAATAGGTAAAAACTTCCGACAAAATTGATTTAAACTTTTATGATATCGTTTTTCTTTACTCATTTTCTAACCAAATACTTAAAGGTGTACGTCTATGCGATAAAAGAAATCAACTATACACGGTCACAAGAAATGAAAGTTGGCTAAGAATGTAGCCCTGGAGAACTCCTATGTCAATACAGAATACTGTAACATTAGAATATACACTGTTCAAGGAACCTGTTTTTCTGATAAAATTGAGATATGATTTGTAAAAAAATATTTCACCTGACCGCTTAGTCCGTGACACGACTGCTACGGGCCTGAATATAATATCCAATTTGATGTAAACAAAGAAATGCAAATAAGAATACATATAGCATGTTCTAAGGTATATTTATGACTGATATTATTTTAAAGAATGAGTACCCAGTGTTGTTTTCATTACACTTTGTAACGATAGTGACGAACTCGAGAATGCCTAAATATGCATACATTTACAATATGTACACAAACTGAATTGGAACTGTATGATATGAATTAATCCCCATCGCAATAAATCATCAGTTGTCTTTTTGGTATTTTGTCAATAATACTAAAAGTTCGTAATTGTGTTTCACGTAAAACACTAAATTAAACATCGTAGTTTTATGGTTTTAAACAAGAATTGCATTAAGACGTAGTACAATGTAGTTTGTTTTTAATATCATATTCAAATTTTACCTAAATATGTATCAAGTTATGCAGTGTATGTGCTACATGTAAATGCAGGGTATAGATGCAAGTTCCATGAAAACAGTCATAATTTTGTCTT
This sequence comes from Argopecten irradians irradians, assembly GCA_004382745.1. Lineage (NCBI taxonomy): Eukaryota > Metazoa > Mollusca > Bivalvia > Pectinida > Pectinidae > Argopecten > Argopecten irradians. The sequence continues at coordinate 1,299,205 of SAYR01073692.1, read as the reverse complement.
CTAATTAAAGTACAATATGCGATACACGTAAAACCAATGCAGGTATGTAACTTTCAGTGATTGCAAATACAGATGGGGAAAATATCTTGGTTATAAAACACTTTCATGATTTTACAGCGGTAGGCGAATTACTTACAATACGATTTTAAATGTAGGTGGTTATACAACTGAAATGAAGTTGGAAACTTTTGTGAAATGCCAGCATAAACCAGGACGTAGATCACGTATCACTTATAAAGTATTGGTTAAAATAAACGGAGAAATAAAACAATCCAAACACAATTGCATATTATAACATTCGCATAAAGATATCCGGTCCTACTGCCGTCATTACATTTTGACAATATTGGAGATAATATTTTTTTGAAACAACTCTTTCTGATTACGCCAAAATTTCAAATCGGTATGATCATGGTACACACATGTACATGTAGTTATATGTTCAAAGAAAACAGAATTTTATCTAGTTTATTCTATATCTAGATTTAAGTTTTACGGATCCATATACACTTTACATTCAGTATATAACAAGGCAGGGACATAAATAGTATACAATCTAAATCTCTGACCAAGTATAGATCCTTGATTACATCCATTTGTATTCTAGTATTTATTAAATCAAAATGGTTACATGATAACAGAGATTTAAATCTAAATCTGTGAAGATGAGAACTGTGAACACTCGCTGATTTCTGCCAGATCAATTCTGTCACTTATATTTGTATATCAGAGACATAGAAGTATAAATAGATACATGTATCTAAATTTCTGCTTATATGAAATGAAATAATATGAGTCGATTGATTGATATGATTCCCAGTGGGATACCAATCTACAGGATGTATATAATGATGCCACAAGTAAATTTACGATATCAGGAACAAAATCAACCAACCGTGAAATACACATCCGTGTCAATGGTTGTCGCATGGCATGTCCTGGGGCGTATATACAGGCGTGAAGGTTACGTTACGTAATTACACCCGAGCCGAGTAGATGATGTGAATGATGTAGCAAATTAAAGTGAAACATTGGAGCGGTAGGACTACCACGTGCATGCGATTTCGTATTAAATTTTGAGGCCTCACATGAACCAAGAACTTATAAATTTAAGCTGCCGATGTATTTTCTTTTTATTATGATCTGATTAGTTGCAAAGTTGAAGCGACCGCGGACGTATACATGTTGGTGACAACTGGTCTAGCCGAATCAAGTATTGAAGGATCATGTACTAGATCACGACGACACGAACAACTATATATTTGACTAATTATTCAAAGGAGTCCAAATTTTCTTATCCTGTGCCTTAGAGTTTTCTCCACTAGTTTGAATTTTGACACCATTTTCTAAAAAAAAACATCACTGATCACCTATGTCGTAAATATATTTGACCGGCCAAATTATGACGACCTTAAATGTATATCTAAACTTACCGTCACTAGCTTGTATAGTCTATCTAGTCTAACTACAATGTAATTTGTTATGACTTGTACGTATTCATAAGACGGTTTTGTGTAGGTATAGTGTATAATCTCTTATATGTAGCTTACGGGGTACGGACAAAAGCCCCTTAGGACATAAGCCCCTAGGACAAAAGCCCCTTGGACAAAAGCCCCTCCATACTAATGGAAAAGAGGACAAAAGCCCCTTCATTTTTCCAAAAAATTAAATTCAAAAATATAGTAAAAAAATATATAAAATATTTTCTTATATCAGTTTTTTTCTTCAAATATACATGTAGTTCAAAATAAGACACAATGTAATAATTTACTGGATTATTGAGATATAATCTCTTATATGTAGCTTACGGGGTACGGACAAAAGCCCCTTAGGACATAAGCCCCTAGGACAAAAGCCCCTTGGACAAAAGCCCCTCCATACTAATGGAAAAGAGGACAAAAGCCCCTTCATTTTTCCAAAAAATTAAATTCAAAAATATAGTAAAAAAAATATAAAATATTTTCTTATATCAGTTTTTTTCTTCAAATATACATGTTGTTCAAAATAAGACACAATGTAATAATTTACTGGATTATTGAGATTTTAATAAAAAATTGATAAATTGATTTCATGATTTTAGAAAAAAAATGTAAAAAATTATATTGATGTTAATCTAATTATGACACTATATGATAGAAATATTTTGTAATTAAACATACTTTCCTAATTATCTATATATAATCAATGCAAACATCAAGCTGTTAGCCTGGTAGGTGTGTATACGTATATTTGAAGAAAAAAAACTGATATAAGAATAAATATTTTATATTTTTTTTACTATATTTTTGAATTTAATTTTTTTGAAAAATGAAGGGGCTTTTGTCCTCTTTTCCATTAGTATGGAGGGGCTTTTGTCCAAGGGGCTTTTGTCCTAGGGGCTTATGTCCTAAGGGGCTTTTGTCCGGGGGGGCTTTTGTCCGTACCCCACTTCCAACAATTCATGTTTACAAAGAAAAACTTTTTCGGTTTCTCTTCATGAGTTTCATACTCATTGTCTAATGAAGATGGCCTTTAAATGTGTGCAAGCCTCATTCGCAGACTACACTCTTCAGCCTCCCGCTGTGATAGACAGATTAACCTGTGCCCGGCTAGACTAGTGCCCAGCCGGGTAACTGGTCAAATCCTTGTCGGAAGATACTTCTGTGGGCAGTAATAGAATATCGTCCAGAAGCTGTCATCAGGATCTGTATCTTGCGTTTAAGTTATTCATATACAGAATGTTATTCTCATAAAACGTTCGCAGTATTCCGGACGGATTTTACGCATGTATGTTGCCACGTACCGAAAAATGTACAAATATACCCAATACCGCTTGACACAATGTGTGTTGTCATAGCGACGGCTGCCCCAGATCATAGCCACAAGCGTTTATCTGTAGACTTTTGTCAAAATGTACGAGTGCAGTCAGTTATGGTGCTTTGGTTTTCGATAGGTTATTGTGGTACGCAATATTCAGTTTATCGAGACTCCACTAGATTTTCGTTCATTTAGCAGCTAGCACAATTAAAATTTTGATGACGAGTTTTATGTATGTACGTCCTTGATATATATGATAGGTACATATTCATATTATAGAACAAAGTAATTAAATTATTCACACTTATATTTGCTGATGCAATTTTGTAAAATATTTTCTAGAATTCTTTCGATTTGTTTTTCTGGTTTTGACTACGATGAAAATGTGCATATAAATATTGGTGTATTTGTGTGGGTAAAGATATTTTTGCCATCCTGCAAAATTACTTGTACAGAAATTGCTTTTCCAGTCGTCATGTGCCACCCCTCTTACAAAATGTCTGTATAATGTGACAAATATTATAATACATATATATTGTCAGTTTAAACTGGTTACAAGCGTAAAAACTCTCCATGCTGTGAAGCTCTGTTTGCATATTGAATACTCGGATTGGTATACCATAGAACAACAAACAGTGAATTGAGTGGCGATCATTGGCTCACTTCTTTATTAAAGTGGCCGCATTTATTAAAATTTTCTTTTAAAAACATATACATCAAAATTATCATTTAACAATCTTACATCAGACATAAAAGACCAATTTTACATAAAAGTAAATATGCAAAGGTGAGCGGAATATCCGCCAAAATGACAATAAATATTATGATATTGTCATCCGCCACGCACTTGTTGGACATGGAGAAGAAATATATATGGTGCACAATCCCTGGATACGAATTAAAAATTAACAAATAGATGTTCTCCTTTTATTCACTAAAACACGTAACATGGATAAGAAGATTTCAAATATATCGGCAGATTTAGTTAATTAAAAGATATCGCTCATCGCTGCCTCTCTGGATCTCATTCGGACAATTAAATTTATCTGAAATTAAAGTGTCATTTACATTACTAAAGAAAACATTAAAAAAAACACACAAAAAAAATGCTTGGCCTAAGGCACATCTCAAAAAAATCGTCTGGGTAACGATACCGCTGTCGAAGTACCTCGCTCGTTTTGACACGCTGACATACACGGGACTAAAAATTATACTTTGAAATGTTCTGTTTAATTTCCTGACAATGATGTCGAAACTACAAAAAAAGTCGACCACAGTACCGAGATACCGCCCTCAAATTTGCTCAATTTGTACCTGTATATCGACTCATGTGACTGCTGATTTGGGGGAATAACCGATATTATATATACACAATTAGGATGATGATATGATTATATCAAGGACGTATATGACATATAAATACATATAAATCCTTGGATTATATGAATATACTACGAAGTATTTCAACTGAACTAATGCTAAAATACGTAGTCCAAAGGGATCCCCTTGTATACGTAATAGTTGTGCACATCTAGGAATCTTGTTATCCACTTGAAAACGTTTCTGTTTGAATATAAAGTTACTAGGCCTATCTTCATAATAAAAAATTATTACGCAGTTCAATATACGTGATTTTCTTTCTTTTAAGAAAAAACATCAGATAGTATATCATACTATTCTAAATCTCTCTTTTAAGCAATCATCTACAGAGTGATACAGTACGTTTATTGGTCATATAAATTATCATCATATGTATATCAAATAATGAATATATTGACCAAAACTCACAAAGAATTGAATATCCGAAATCGAGCAATTATCAGAAATATCATTTCTGACATTATGCATTACTTTTGACAAAAAATTATTTGTGTTCATTATAATCCTTGCTTTTGAATAGTTCCTTTTTCAATATGCCATTGTAAATAATGTATAAAAATCAAGGATTTTACGTCCTTGATAAAAATACATCCATATGATTAAACTTTCGAAATATTTATCAAGGATATATTTCAGTTGTCCTCAAATAAAGATTGCTAACAATACTGAAGATTTCTTGATGCTGACATATTCAGCTAATTTACAAATATTCACTATGTAATCGCAACATAAAACTTTATTAACTTGTACAGATATGCCTTACGTGCCAATAAAGACAAGTTTTACTCGTTTTTTTCTTATAGTATGATAATTACAAGGACGTATATGAATAATCACTTATAAATCCTTGGATAATTACTATAATCAGAAACATATATATATATACATGTATATAAGATATATTTCTGATATAATATATCATCAATTATTCAGTATTCAATATTCGATATTTTATCGCTTTGCGGTCATGGATTGAGCCCATCGAGCGTGACGTATACACTATGCAGCGAGGACCAATCAGATGCCTATGTGGTTGTGAGTGACAGGTGAATATCAGACATCCACCAATCAAACGCGGACACCTATTGTGATTGACAGTTATACGGGCTATGGTAGTACTTCACTGCTGTACAACTGATGTGTATGTTCTCCTACCAATGTCGATTTTCAATGTATTTCTGTTGGCTTATTAGATATTTGTGTTAGTACATGTAGATAATACAGAGGGTTAGCAATCTTTGTCATTTATTCGCCGAAGTATTTTCTTTTTACTTTACGGCAGCGCACACTTGTTTTACGCGGATTTGATAATACCTGTTATTATATCATTTTTGTCTAACCAATGGAAAAATGTCCATTAATCGAGAATTTCGCATTTTTTACATGCCGGCTGCGGTTGAAAAACAACCTATGGTACAAGAATGATACAAGAGTGATATTTTAGATCACATTAACAAGATAATTATGTAATATTTTAGAAACATAGGGCTTCACGCGGTCTTAAAATAGTTTACATAAATATTTTTTCTCATGTCATTGGATTTCAAGCAAAATCTCAAAATTCCTTGCACAAATTCCACTTACAGTATTAAATACGGATACAAAACGAGTACATATTTACATATTTTACATATAAGTAAAGTTATCTTCGCTGGTACATGTAGATCACCTCATGATCATGCCACAGCCCATAGTTGGGGAATTAATGATATTAATGCGTAATTACCAAAATTTATCTCAATAAATACTTGTTAGATATACATTTTGTTCTTTACCAAGTATATCTTCTTTTAAATGGATGCTATAAACCACTGTGTTACACGTACATGCAGATCTACATGTGTACGTACACGTATGGCTGCCGATATATCGAAAAATAAAACGGCAGAATCGTTCATATTTCATGCTGTAGAGTTTACGTTTTAATTTTCAGTCGCTTTTATTCCATGGGCTGCTATGTGAAGTCTCAAATTGAAGTGATATTACGTTTAAATGATTTGAATACATGTAACATAGACGGTGCATTTAGATTTATGAATACAGATTGTAGTACTGTAAATGCCGACCAGGACACATTGCACACGGCTTCGAGTAGTTTTGTTTAAAAAATATGAAAAAAATGAAAACTATAAACGAACTCATTTCTATGTCATTAACTAAATTCCAAAATTTCTAACGAAAAAGTTTTTCAGATTACGTAATTTTGTGACTCTGAAAAAGGACGAAATCCGGGATCTCGGCAGTACTGTACGTAATAATGGCTGCCGTGCGCTTGGGGTAATTTACGAAAGCAAATTTTACTTTGGTCATAACTCATAATCACACATCATTTTTACCAAGTAAGACTTAGAAAACAGTAATCGCTTATTAAAATGTCAGTATGATATTTTGAGGAACTTATTTAATTTGTAATTTCAAGCTGATATTTGCAATATTCTGTCTATATGATATGTTGTATGGCATTAGTGTGACTTACTCTGACTCTGTTTTCTTACATAAGAAAAACGAAAGAACGATTCCTTTTGTATTCGATGCAAAAGCAGACATACAACTACCACAGCACCAATTTACTTGACACCATTTCAATAGATTGTTTTATTCTGTGTTTGTAAACATATTGTTTTGTTTAGTTTCCTTTTTCTAATAACATACGAGATGCAATGGACATTGTGAAACGATCCCGTTTTGTCTTCAGACACGTCGCAAATTCTGCACGATATACATCAATGTTTTAAATAAAGTTACATTCTGATTCCTGAAATTATAAATAAATATAATTGGGCACAATTAGATATACATGAAAATACATATTTGAATATTTCATAATTCCCTGATATTGGTTTGATTAATATGAAAAATCAATGGTCTCAAAATATCGGGCTATGTGACCACTCCATTTCCTCGGGAATCGTCAAACAACGGGATCTATATTATGATCCTATATATATCGTCAACTCTTTTCCCCCGGTATAGCGTATCGTGCATTAGACGTCCACTCTATACGGTGGACCGTCACGACCCACTGTATCACGTGGATAAATGGATGCCCACCCAATACAGTGGACAACGGTGGACCACTGTATTAAGTGGACAGTAATGGATTGTAGTGGACAGTCCTGTCCACTCTATGTCCACTCGGTCGGTGGACGAGTGGACAAGCGCCCGTCCACCTGGCCTGTACTGTAACTTTTATAACCGACATGTAGACGAACACGTTGTGTTAGTGTTATTTCGGACTGAAGAAGGCCCTATAGTGGCGGAATATATATTCCATAGAAATGATTTTGATTTTACTTTGAATTTATTTTGGCCTTTTATTTCGGATTATTAATATACTAGCTTTATACCGTTTTTCCTCATTATGATTTTATAACCGAAGAAAATACTTAATCGTCTGCCGCTCTTCTTGATAGAAAAAATGCCTTTCGTCAGCGGTGCAGCATTTTTATATATTCCTTGTGAATTTCCCCGCGTCGATTGAGACCTGCCCTGTTTTCCATTATCTAGGAGTGATATCCAGCGACCCCGAGTTTGTTGCACTTGTCAACCCGTGCCGAAATCAGGACGTTATCTGCCCAGTCAACTGTAGTATTATGAAGATGTCAGGTTCTACCAACTGTGAATTCTGCTTCTGTAAAAACCCATTAGATTCAGGTGAACACTTTGTCTTATATATTTTACTTTTTAAAAATTGATGTCACTTTGTTTAATTTCATAAGGGTTTGACAAAAATGTTTGCTAACTACAAACATGTGTTTCTCATAGCCCCTGAAAATAAAATACGGTGACATCAGTGCTTATAGTTGTGTCAGACTGCTTGACAATATATATTTTATAATACGTTTTAATGTAGGATATATTTTCAACAGTGTTGGTATCTTTCAGGTTTAATATCTGTCTTTTGAATGAATGTTGCAGGATAAACAGTGTCATAAAATATAAGCTGTATTTTTTGGCTCAGTCAGAATGAAAAAAAGTCGTTCGCAACAAGTTTGCCAATTTTGTCTTTCATTACTATCGCCAAAATACAGCTTATATTTTAAACATACTCCATGAGTTTAAATGAGTGTTCATTTTATAAAACTTGTCTTCTTATTTTTGCGAGCTTTGGCGAGCAAAAATTAAAACATCGAAATAAGTTTCATAAAATCGTATATGACATAAGTACTTCTTTAAGATGATTTTTATCACAACTACAAAAACCTTTATTTTGAAAAATGTCAATGGCAAGATATTTTGCAAAAGTTCACCGTGCTCCATATTTTGTAACGATGCAATACAAATGACAGGAATCTGCAAAAGGAACGCACGCCATAAATGCAACGCCATACTTGTTTGAATTAAACTGATTTTTTTCTTTAGTAGCATGGCCTGATCCTACAACAACAACAGAGAGGCCAACCACCCCACGGACAACTACCCTACCCCCCGGGCACTACTTCGTGAACAACGTCCATTATGTAGAGTTAAAGAATCCTTGCGTACTGTCTAACGCTATGTGTCCTGTGACATGTAGGCGTGGCAATATTACCATGGCGACTGGAACCACGTGTGAGAAATGTGAATGCCCGGATATACATCATAGATGTAAGTTGTTTACAAAAGTACAATTTGTTTGAAATACATATATGATCTTAAATGAGAGTTTAGTTTAGATTTTATGAAGCGAGTCTAAGACGTTTTTATATTTGCGAGCATTGGAAATGAACACAAATTTAAGATACTTTTTATCACATAATTACAAAAACTTACATTTCAAAGAAACTCACGTCAAAATGTATTGCGATAATCCAGCGGATGCTGCCATTTTGTGCAGCCGTAATCGAAATCTTGACGTAAAGTCATTTTTCCTGACGTCATTTTATTATTTCTGTCTTGACGTCACAATGAATTTTAGCCATTGAAAATCACTCCAGGTCATATAACACAAGTGGCATATGCATAAAATATTACACGGTCGAAATCACTGATTACCATGCAGATTATGTAATAGATATCCTAATTAACACTCTTGTGTCTTAGAGGATCTGATAACATCCCATATGGGGTTACGTTTCGATAACCTTTCAAATTAACCAATCAAATTGCAAATCGTCACAAGGACGAGATGTATTCTTAAACAGCGAATGTCTTGAAATATTTCAGTAGACGGCGAACAGTCGATTGTTGTGGGAAGACGAGAGGTCATGTCTGAAAGACTTACGCCATCAGGTAAAGTGACTTAAGAGATGTCATGTCTGAAAGACTCACGCCATCAGGTAAACTGACTTAAGAGATGTCATGTCTGAAAGACTCACGCCATCAGGTAAAGTGACTTAAGATAGTAAAGTCAGGGGGAGAGCTTAAATTACGTACTACTTTACTACTAGGTGGAGTGTAATTCAATCGGTTTAATCAGAGATATTCCGATACGTTTGTTTTCGCGGAAAATTTGAATATTAAAACGTATCGGAATACCTCTGACTAAACCGATTGAATGACATTGCAGGGGAAGTCACTCTAATCGCTCTTCACTAGGACGTTGCTTTCGATGTCACAAGTCAGAAAGCGCCGGCAATTTTGGATTAAAACATTGCGTTTGACTATATAGATATCGTTTATATGCTTTTGCATGGTTTGTGTGTGATTATGGATTATCGGAGGACTGATGCGTGATTATGTCTCTAGGAAAAAAGGTATACTATTGTGAAAAAATTAACTTTAATCGAGTTGGGGGTAAAAAATCTAATATGGCGACTGTCGTCCCTTTCTCTGTTTTATAGCAAATATCCCGATTTTTTAATAATTTTTCAAATCTCGTATTTTTTGAAAAAAAAAATCACATGACTGTCATATATACTCATCAGTCTATCCTCCAAATACAAAATAAATGTATGACAACATCCATTTTCATTGAGTTGGCCCCCTGTGATTATAAACGGTTTAACTTAGGCACTTTATTTTTGAATTGGTCAAACCATGTAAATCGATTGTGTCCAAATCTTCGCGTGATTTCCACAGAGCAAGTTGGGCTGCGTACAATTGCACGCTGCGTTTCTATATTGTGAGAGAACGTTGTACAAATGCCATACATTTGATAAAACTAATGGAAAGAAAAAACCTTTCTGTCTGACCATCCGTGTATGTTCCGAGAAAATGAGAAAAATGATTTTAAAAAGATATTATCATTGTTTGTTCTTCTTTGACTAAAAAGGCACATCAAGTCGATGGAATCGTTCAGTACGACGGTAAAGGAAGGCGACCGGGCTCTTTTACTTTAGCGTTTGTTCATTAGGATAAATAACATAGAAATTATCGATGAAAATGTCGATTTTTTTCCCTGTTTAACCCAAAATTTCTCACTCTAAATGAATTTTCGTGCAGTCAACTACTATCTCAGTCGATAGATCACGACATGATTTACTTAATTGTAAAATATCATTTAAAATATCGATCGGGTTCCTTATTACAGAAGGAAATATTCTGTTGTTGTTAATGTATTAAACCAAATTTCATTCGCGTTTCAGAACATTCACCTTCGCCGAACTAACATCGAACTGCGGAAGATATTACTAAATAATTTGTCTACATAACTCTTCTTGAATTTACCTTGATTGCGAATTTACCTTGAATTTACCTTGATTGCGAATTTACCTTTATCGCAAAATTCGCGAAAATAAATCGGACGCGAATAAAAGTTACAATCTAATTAAAAAAAAATAACGCACTTTGATTTTTTTCCAAATTGTGTTAAATATGGTGCATTGTTACTTCCCACTTTGAAAAAAATAACGCAAATTTATTTCAAAGTGCGTTGAATAAAATGAATATTCAACGCTTTGGAAAAAAAATGTCAAAAAGACATGTTCCTCTTTTATTTAGATCTATAATATATATATTAAACATAAAACCTTACGCTACTCTTTTCAGAAAATAAAATTTCGAAATACTTGTAGAAGGGGGTGACACTTTTACTTAGGGTTTCCATGGATACGTTTACAGTATTAGAATAATAGTACAGTACAATTTAATTTGTTGTTGCAGATGAAATGCCAAGAGAACAACCATTTTATCCGTACCGACAGCAGATGCCTGTACAGCCTGTTCCACAAAGTATGTAATCCATGATACTTACGTTATGTTGTTTGATTGGTTAATTAATTTATGATAAACATTCTATTTATAGCTGTGTTGATTTCAGCACCATGTACACTATGGTTTGTATGTGGTTCAGGCTTGCGTTTGGAATATAAGACTCTTTCATGTGTGGAGATGAAGGAGAGGGATATTCTACCCGCGGGTCACAAAATCTTGTAAAACCCTAGATTTGCTGAGGGTTTACGACATTTTGTAAACCCGAGGTTAGAATATTGCTGTCCTTTATATCCACGTATGAAAGAGTATTTTTCTCTCATACTTTGACGTTTTATTGCAATTTTACCACTATGATTTCGCGCCATTTTGGAATAAATTCGAAAAAAAATGCGACAGCAAATCAATTCTCCATACATGAAAATTGTGTGATATTTCCAACGCAAATCGTGCTGTTTGTATCTTTTAAGTAACCCATGCTAGTTTCTGAAAAAAAATGTTAAAATTTTACCGAGAAAAAGTAATAATGTTGATGCTGTGACTTTACGAGATTTTAATGCATGGGTAGCCATGAAATGCAGGTTCAGGCGACACAAATGTATTGACCTGGAACAGCCAGTATTACACAGGTAGGTATGAGAGAATATCGTGTACCGTCTGCCCAATTTATCTTGCTACTTGCTGACAAGCACAAAAACAACATTGACCCATACGGTTACAATAATTAAACTATCAACGGGTAAAACTCCCAATGAATGCAGACCGTTCAACATAAACTGAGACCACAGAACCAAGCGTCTTCACATAGACAACAATGTCAGTGTTGTCACTGTCTAGGTTAAATGACCATAATAAGGAAAAACGGTATAAAGCTAGTATATTAATAATCCGAAATAAAAGGCCAAAATAAATTCAAAGTGAAATCAAAATCATTTCTATGGAATATATATTCAGCCACTATAGGGCCTTCTTCAGTCCGAAATAACACTAACCTTTAAAGGTTGAATGACGTTTTCAAGTCTGACCCTTTGTCACTAATGTAATATAAATGATCAGATATTTAGAATTTTATAAATAAATACTATACCAAATTATAACTAATATCTCGACATTTCTTGTGAGCGATGTAGTTTTCAAATCACCTTGACGTTTTAATTAAATGACTGATTTAAAGATTTGTTGGCATATTTCATGAACATTTAATCATACATTATTATAATATTTTGTTACATTTGTACAATGATGCACCATCGGGTTAGAAATAAACTTTATATTTCGTTTATTTATAATAGCGAACTTCCATGAATTTAGAACATAGACTTTATATTTTGTTATATTCATGACAGTGATTCAGTATGAATTTTGAAATAGACTTTATATTTTGTTATATTTATGACAGTGATTCAGTATGAATTTTGAAATAGACTTATATTTTGTTTCATTTATAAAAGCGAATGTCCATGAAGTTTGTAATATATTTTACATATTTTGTTATAATTATAACTTTGATGTAGAATTGATTCTAAAATAGGCTTTATATTTCGTTATATTATTACAGTGATTCGGCATGATTTTTGAAATTATCCTAAGGCTTATGTTTTGTTACATTTATTTCATGAATTTTGAAATAGACTATATATATTGTTATATATATTAATGTGATTCAGCATTTATTTTGAAATATTTAATATTTCGTTATATTTATTAACAGTGATTCACCATACATTTTTAAATAGACTTTATATTTCGTTACATTTTTACAAGGAATGTACCATGAATTCTGGAATAGACCATGCATGCCCTTCTTCACGTGCCCTATACTCTCCTGCCCTCATGGTCAGCACATGCCAGTCCAGCAGAACGGTTGTCGCATCTGTCAATGCGTAGAAGGTCAGAGTCACGATTACAGCAAAAACGATGATAATTGAACGAATCTTCGCTTATATCATATTTTGGAATTTTGACTTTAAACGACAAAGTAAATAATGTATCGGTTTACTTAACTTTAAACATATTTTATTGTAAAACACAAAAGAATCAGGAACAAGTTATTCCAACTTAAACAGCCGTCTCCTTATATTATAACACAATTGATATCTAATACAGGTTAAACAATTCAAATAATAGTACTTTAGATAAATTTGATAATAATTGTGTAGGAAAAGCTTTTGTATGGTTAAAGCTTATATGTATGTTCCGAATCTTCCACAGGACCAAATATACGATTGCACATGTTCAAAATTTTTACAATTTACCTCCAAAGCCAAATTTTCATCACCAAAAAGCAGCAAATTAAGGAGTATTTCCAGATTTTGCTCTTTCATTTCGCTTATTAACTTTGTACGGGCATCTAAATAGTTAGGACAGTCTAAGAAATAATGATAAACATTTTCACAATGATTTCCACAGGTAATTTTCTGTCATCATAGCTAAAATAGATTGGTCGATGAGAGATTATTTATTGGGAAAGAGCAATCTTAAAAGAAGTAATAGGTAATGACTTAATATCATTTTCTAAATTATTCCAGTTTCTTAAAGCAGAAGGTAAGAAAGACTTGAGAGTAAAGAGATTCATTTTTTGCAAATTATGGAAAACCGAAATTATACTTGGTACTTCTCTTTGTGCCCTTTCTAACTTGTCTGAATCATCTAAAATAGGTAGTATAAATGACTTATAAATTTGTAAAAGGATATTACGGTTTAGCATATATTTAAGTTTATACAATACATTTATTTTCTTCATAACAGATTTGTAGATTTCAGTGACATGTTCCGACCAATATTGAATTAAAATTGACAAAAAGGTAGAAATTTCCATCAAAAATCAATTCAAAATCTGCATTAATGTCATTCAAGTTAGAAATGAAGAGCACTTCAGTCTTATTTGAATTAAAAGATAAAATCCGTCTTTTTGCCCACCTATTATCTTTTCTAAGTCGCTGTTAAGTGCATTTCCATCAGCAATATCGATTATGAAGATAACAAAAAGAAGTGGACCAAATATTGAGCCTTGAGGGACTCCAGCCATAATCCTCCCAATTTCGGAAAATGAATTATTAATAAATACGTTTTGTTTTCGGTTACTAAGATACTATTCTAACCATACCATTTCATAAGTAGACCTTTGTGCCATACCGGTCAAAAGCTTTTGAGATATTACAAAAAGCATTCAAGTATGTTTTTTTTCTTCCAGATTTATACTAATGTTATGAAAAAATTATATCAATTGATATACTGTTGAATGTCCCTGTATAAAGCCCGATTGGAACTGGAAAAATAACGAATTTTCAAGGAAATAATTATAAATATGCTTATAAACTACCCTTTCAAATACTTTTTCCAACATTTGAAAGGAGATATATAGGTCGATAGTTAGAAATGGAGTGTTTATCTCCCTTTTCAAAAAGTGGCATTACTTTAGCAAGTTTCCACATATCTGGGAAACACAAGATGATAGGAATAGATTAAAGAGAATTTTAAAAGTTTGCAAACAGAGTCAGCAGTGTAATGTATTGGATCTTCATGATTTGGTTGTAGATGTCTCTTAGATTTACATACAACAAATAAATTTACAGGACATTGTTAGGTGACACACGATCATCCTCGATATCCCAGGGGTTCCAATCACTTGTGTAGTGATCATAAGTGATCGGAAGCCCTGGAGTATCGAGGATGAGGAACTATATAATCGTTAAACAACAACTATAGAGTATTAGAAATAACAAAACTAAGCCAACAAAAATATATAATAAAATCGATTATCGTGTATCAACACGCACAAAAAGTATAAAGAAGAATGTCAGTCATCGTATCTTCATCGACAGTCAAACTAACCCAAGTAAACCAAGATTTGGGCCAAATCATAATTTATGCGAGGTGCTGGTCAAAACGAAGTATTTTAAAATACGATTATAAGAATAAACAAATATTAGCTTCCAAAAAGCTAAGAAGGGTACCACACAGCAATATTTATTAGGAAGCAATGATAGGAAAGCTAGACTAATTGTTCCGTTCACAATAAGCTGGCATAGTTCTTAAGACAATTCATTTTTGAAGAATGATAATTTTAAATGCTTTCACATTCAATGCAAAAGATAATCAACTTCATGATATTCATGAAAGGGCTACCTGCCCGAAACAAAAAATAAAAGTTTCTTTAAAACAATCTCAACATAATAAATTGATAACGATGGGCAAAGATGTGGTTAAACCACAAAACAAATTTAAATTTACATATTAACAGAAACATATCTAATCTATGTTTCTGGTATTAACAGCAATGGTTCTTGTCTTTGTTTTGCCGTCTGGCACAGTAATAGTCAACTGACGCGTTGTATTTGGCCAACATCGGGAAACATAATAGACCTGCGTGATGAAAATTAACGTTTTGAACATTTTAATAAAATTGTTTAGAAGCTAGGGATAGTGGACTTTTTCCTAACACTATCAAATTTTCCGTCTAATATACCATGTACGAATTGCGGATATACTTGGACAAGTTGGTGAAATACATACACATATAAACAAGCGTAATATTTAGGTTAAAATTGCACTTTACTTTAACGCATACAGTTCCAAAAATATCCTCTAAGTAATATCTAACATTTTGCTTCAGCATCACCCATGTACGGAGAGTTACTACAAGTAGGTCATGATCAGCTAGCGAACAGTTAGGCTATATATAGTTGAACAAAACTCGGCAAGTCACCGACATTTGAAACCTTTCTCTAGACTTACCCTTATATTCTATTTAGTACATGTAGCGCCGCCTTGTGTGATTTCTGAGAATAATGCTCGACAACCAGGAAAAAACTTTTTCTCTGGGTTTATTCCCCACTGGTACCCCTTACACATATGAAATCTTCAACAACAAGTAACCAATCAACACACGAAAATAGATTTGGCCAACCGATCAAAGTGACCAGATTTTTTATAACTATGTGAAATCCCAACAACATGGCAACCTAAGCGACCGATTATAATAGCTATAGTCCTGGGATGGTAACATATATAATATTTTCTTATCTTTGTTGGATTCGTTATTTCAGATCACCATCCCGTACAAATTACCCAGAACCCGTCAACAACAACGAAGGTTACAACGCCACCTTCAACGATCGGTAACTCTGTCCAGTTTTTACAATGAAATATGCACAAATTATGCATACCAATCAAGTTCTCCTCCAAATTATATTTCGTAAGCATTTTGTTAATCTCAAAACGACTTGAGACATTGTAACGAAATCGTAATATCATGAAGAACAATGCTATTTTTCTGACATTATAAATACATAACGTCGTATATATGATTTAGTTTGATTTCGTTTTGTTTCGCTTTGCTTTCGTTTTGCACTTTATATGTACCCTCAAATAAGCTAATGAAAGGCTAGTCACGGTTTCGTAACAGATACATGTAGGGGTCTTTTATATCAGGTCTAAACAAAATGTTTGTACTTCCACCCGTTTGCTCGAGCGAATGGTCCATAAAATTTTAAAGCATGTCGTTTTAAATCTGTGATTGAAGACCCAGCTAATTTTCTGGAGATGTTCTGTCTGCCACGAGCAGACGACTGCCCATCATCATGTCACGTGACTAACTACAGAGTTGACAATTGGAACTGTTACCATTGTTCTTGTCCTGAAGGCAAGTACTCAACTTATCTTAGCGGGTAATTATAGTGTATATTAGCGGATATTTCCAGTGTATTTTACCAGATATTTACAGTGTATTTTAGCGGATAATTACAGTGTATTTTAGCGGATATTTACAGTGTATCTAAGCGGATATTTACAGAATATTTTAACGGATAACTACAGTATATTTTAGCGGATAAGTACAGTGTATTTTAGCGGATATTTACAGTGTGTTTTAGCGGATATTTACAGTGTATCTTAGCAGATATTTACAGTGTATTTTAGCAGATATTTACAGTGTATTTTAGCGGATATTTACAGTGTATTTTAGCGGATATTTACAATGTGTTTTAGCGGATATTTACAGTGTATTTTCCAGTTTAGAAGAGTAGAAGTGAATGTTTTTGCGATTTCTTCATTTCGCATTGATGTCCTTTTCGCCATAAATAAAGCCACACGACTCAGACATTTACAAATTATTACGCAAGGGCAATTTTTGCGATCATGTGACCTTCGCGTCATTAGCGGAGATTGCCCTCTCGCGTAAATTTCCAATTTCAAATTAGTAATTTTGAAGTATTAGCTCCACCAAGTTCAACACAAGTAAACCTTAGCAACCACGGTAATATTGAACGTTTCCGTACAACGTAAATGTCATGGTCTACAGTATCTTGCTGTGGTTTTACTGTACATACAGTGCACATTTTGTTTTCAAGATTGCAAAATACAATGAAAATTAAATTACTTTACATCTTGTTACAACTGAAGATGCAGTAGTACACTATTTATAGACTTGCTAATAAAACATGATTTATAATTAATAGGTCAAACATTCATCGCCCTACAACATCCCTGTGACGTCACTGCCTATGTTTGCCCATCGAAGTGTTCTATCAGAAATACGGAAACCAGCTCTGATCCTACCTCTACCTGTCAGCTATGTGACTGCACGAACTTATCACCAGGTAAAGTAATGGTAAAACAATCATGATTCGCAATGGTCCATAGACAAGTAGACTGATTCCCTTCACTTTGTGAAGCGCATGCAAGGGAGGTTACTGAGGTGGGAACAAGTCTACAGAGTACCGTTTACTGACTTTCTTTAACAGCTGTTATTTTTTTCTCGATTTTCATTTCGAAACAAGTTCTCGAAGATTAAAATTCGCGGATTGAAAAATCAAGTGGAAATTCCTACCAATACTATGTTGAAGACGGTAAATTGCGGAGAACGCTTTCGCGAATTTACTTGTATCACGAAATAAGTTATCAAAGGGCTTTTATATTTTGCATAAATAATTCCACCACAATCTCTTAAACATTTCTTTAGATCGCTCGTAGCCGATTTAATTAAACACAACCAAATATGATACTGAAATTGGAAATGTAATATAAATACTATTTCTCGGTCTTGTGATGACGCAATGACAGCTAATGTACTTTGAAGCTCTATGTGGTAAGCATTATGTCTATAGACTATAATGAATGAATGGGACCTAGGTGAATATACTAGCCGCAATATTCTAATCGGCTAGCGTTGTCTTCAGGTCGACCGTTTAAGCGTGGGACTAGTATCAATGCCTAGGTGAATACAAGCCGCAATATTCTAATCCGATAGCGTTTTCTTCAGGTCGACCGTTTAAGCGTGGGACTAACTAGTAAGTCATGGGTCTCAGTTAGATCGTGTTCCTTAAGCGAAACGGTTCTTAATTCTTAAAATGTAAAAGCGAAGATAAAGTGATTTGCTGTGGGCTATTTGTATTTCCTGTATAAGAGCTTTTTAGTTTTCATTATAGCTGGCAGTGTTATTCGAAGATGAAAAAGCAAAAATGGATTGATTTTCTTTAGTCTATTTGTATCTTCTCATTAAGCAGATTTTAGCTTCCATTGCAGCTGGCGGTATTATTCGGAGATTTCTTGTCGGTGACTTTGGTCCCGGTCCTGGTCACAACTCACATGTAGCATACTCCGGGCCAGTTCAAGGCGGAAATGGATTTGACAACAACAAATATATTCAGGATGGCTTTAATTATATCAATTCAAAACCACAAGGTAAGACATTTTACAAGTCGTAATAAAGAGCCTGCAAACCTCCTAAATCAGTTTAGTGCAAGACTAGGAAAGCAGAGGCCACGAGTTTAATCCCGATCGAGCAAAACTGAACCTCTCACTTGCAGAGAGGTGTATTGCTATTTGGAATCGCTAATTTTAAGTACAATGATTTGAGATAGCAATGCGTTGATGCATAAGAAATTTAACTTCAGACGAGATATTTAAAAAGGACGACAATTAATTCAAACTTGAAGTCACATATGAACTAACATACAACTGAACTAAATTGTGGTCATTTAACATTAATGTCTTTAACAGGTTCAGTTTTTCTTTTTCTTCGGTGTGTTTTTTTTGATGAATTATTTAGTTACATATCTATTGCATTCAAACTGAACCAAACTTATATATGAAAAGTTACAGTTTTTATCTATTAGTTATACAGTATAGTCGGCTTTTCTCACAGCTTTTGCATTTTCGCAATTCGCTTTTGATCTTGGAGTGGTATCAAAGATTCGTGTTAAATGCCAAATTTTAACCCATCAAAATAGCATGTTAATATATACATATTTCTTTCCTTAACTAGAAACAACAAGTCAGTTACCAGTAAATACCCGGATGACAACTCCGATAACCCCGAAAGGACCAGTATCCACTGAGGACCCCGAGAGCCTTTGTCTGACCAACCAAGAGGACTGTCCGGTCCAAATATGCAGGCTACAGACAATTGGTCACAGCTGCCATCTATGTCTATGTGGTGATAGTAAGGTCGTATTTAATTACGTTAGGAATATGTAATGATTTTGCCATAGATCGTATACTTTTAATAAGTTCCCAATAAGAATATAACCTACCTTTACGACCACCTATGTATAAAGACCACCTGTTTAATAAGAACACTTTCTTAGTGCCCCAAATGGCAACTTTTCAGCAAAATTCAACCTCTGTATAAAGACCATCTGCTTAATACAATGTTATCTGTGTATAAAGACACCCATAGCAAAATTGGAGGCCACAGGTCATTTGATGTAATCAAAAGAATCGAATAACGGTACACTGTGGTTTACTCTGTGGCTTTGGAGTTGAAAACCACTGTCTCTAGTCTTCATAGAAAGTCTCTGCAGACCTATAATTGGTCCTGACTTGCCTCTAGTTATGCTATATGATAGTCCAAATGTGAATATAACGTCAGTGATAATAAACCCTGGCGTAGCAAGGGTATATAATTAAGAGAAAATATACTAAGTCTGTACAAATGTAGGAACAGAAATCATGTTTCGACCTTGGTTTAATTTGTATGCAATATTTTCATATGCAAACACTATTTATCTTGATTAAGTATATTTCCGGGATTCTGATGTCGAGAAATTCCATATCTTGCACAAAACGACTACTTCTAAACTTCCGGCAACTTCAACCGTTACGTCATCGTCCATATCGACAACAGCTCCATCTACGGCTATCCCCACAACGCATGCGCACTCAACTGCATCATCATCGACGTCTAGACCGACAACGACACCTCCTACAACCATCTCATCAACGCGTGTACGATCAACTAAAATTACATCGACAGGCGCATCCTCAGTCATAGTTCCGGTGACAAAGGTGACGCAACTTCCAGTTTCTGTTACAACAACGACTGTATCAAAGTCATGCTACAAATGTAACGAGACAAATTGTAAGCAAAGTGATTTGGACGCATGTGCAACGGGGATGGACTACTGTATGAACACCATTAGACAGGACAAGAACGGACTTCGAGAGTTCAGACGGGAGTAAGTAATACCAAGACTAAAACAATGAATGTCAATATGGTATAATTTAATATCGTTGATTTCCTAATGGTTGACCGTAAATTTCTGCTGCAAAACAATAACAATTTTGTTCATAAATATATTTCTTTACATTATCTATGAAAGTGTAGCAGGTTTTACTTGTGTAGTAATACGGTCGCCTTCTACCCTTATGCTGGATGGAACTTTCATTTAGCTCATTCGGCAGAGCGGCGGACCAGTACATCCGGGGTAGTGGATTCGATCCCGGCTAGCGGTACATCATTTTTGTTCCGATACCAATTGCAGTCTAGTCATAAGATGTTGCACAGTTTTGTTGTTAAGTGTTGTAACATGCAATTTTATTGAAGTTTTGTCCTATTAAGCCAAGCATTAACCAAAGCACTCATTAATGATATAAATAGAACTTACATGGATAAAAAATAACGAACTGGCTAAAAAACATAATAACAACTTTATTTTATTTTCAGGTGTGTTGGAGAAAAGGAATGTTACGACAAATGGTGGATTCAATCAATGAATAATCCGGTTTGTCTTGGAATGTACAACAAGGACAAAGGTCCCGCAGATCAACCGGAAGTGTGCTATTTTTGTTGTAAGGGGCCTTCGTGCAATAGAGCGGCCCGGATAGAGGACTATAATCTGTATACTGGTGACGACCACGTGATTGGATAATAATTTAATGACTTCATCTGTCAATCGCAACCTTCGATGAAATTTCCGGTTAATTTTCCAATAATTGTCAGGAAAAGTCTCGGAGAAGCTATGATTGCAGTGAATTATGAATAGAGACACAAAATAAATACAAAAAATTGTGATGATTACCTTTATATTTTTTCTTTAATCTCATTTTTCTCTCGAAATATATGTATATAATCGACTTATGAAGTTTTTCGTGAGGCTAATGAGTATCGTCATCAATTTCGTACATCCTCGATACTCCATGGATTCCGATCACCTACGATCTCTACGTCACTGGACTATCTCACTATCTCATAGTCATACTGAAGGCAACATAACAGAACAGGTAATTTAGTTCTTTGTTGTACATAAAAAAGTGTATAACCGTACACTACAGTTACTGTATGGTTTTGAAGTTGGGCTTTGCTCTCTCTATAGTCTTCAAAGGAAATCTTTTCTGGCCTATGATTGGTTCAGATTTTTTCCCTCTGATCTGCCTTCAGTTTTACTATGAGATAGTCGAGGGTTGTAGGGATCATAAATGATCGAGTAAGTATCGAGGATGGATTTCGTAGAAATATTCTTCAGGAATCTAATTCGAATTGAATATTGCATGAAAAGAACACCACAGTATCACACAAAATATCTGATTCATGATACTTGTCCGAGTGATGTAATTACACTGATACAGAAACACATCAATAATTAAAAAAATAGCTTTAACCAGTCTGTCAAATATGGTGGCGTTTCCTGGGAACGATTTGCATTTATAATATTTTGCTTTTATAATAGTGTACACATCATCAACAATCAAAGTACTGAAAGTACTAAATGGCTCGGTCTCGATATTAGGAGGAATATGTTTCTAAGGTCAATACTACTGTAGTTTTGTACAATAAGAAATAAATTTGGCTGGTGTTCCTTCCAGTTTGGACTTCTGAGGATTCCTTGGACACCAAGGTGTAAAATAAGAGACACATACTAAAATCTTGGAAGCCCATTCTAATATTTCCTATGATGTTATATGTCAAATGATTTTATAACACCTTTAGCATTTTCCTTGTTAATTTGATGTTAATGAAAATATCCATTCTTAATGACTATTGTCATCAAGTTCCTGGGACCACAGTATCAGTTAACAAGTATTGTTTTGCAGCAGAGAAAGACAAGGGGCATACTTTTCTATGCCAAAATGTCTTAAATATAGAATATGTTCTGTCCTCTAAGAAGACTTATCAATATCACCATGTGATTTTTGAATAAATTGGTCAATTGGTATACTTTTAACAAGTTTTTGTGATTATTCTTTTGTAAAACAGCAAGTTGATTGATATACATTGTATCCGAACTTCAATTCAAACCGGATAAACTTGTTAGCTCACCATAGACCATGAAATTGTTTGTACACTTTTCTAACTTCAGGATCGTTTTACAAAATTACAAATGAATTTTTCTACAACATTTTTTATTTTCAAATCCCCATACCTCTGATGAGTAAAATAAAACTGTCATTACAAGTGAATCAAATATTTTCAGTTTAAGATGAACAGGAAGAGATACATTTCTTATAAACAGCAAACACCGATTTAATTGTTTGTTCAGCAGGTTTTTCCCCTTTCTTTAAAAACGCTACCACTAACATTATTGTCTGTACCTAGATATGTAAACAATTCTTATAATCTATTCTGTATTCCATAACATCAACTGGTGTTGTGGTACCGATTTACGTCTTGAGAATATCACAATTTTATATCTTTCTGATATTAAGTTCTAATTTCCATGTTATCAATATTGTTAAAATTCATGTAACACTTGTTGTAGACCATCAGATATTTCTGGATTATCATAACAGTGTTATTGGCAAATAGTATGATAAAAAGTTTGGGATACATTCCAATATCATATACCGTAAAAACTGGTTTAATTTTGCGCAGGTAATTTTTAGGGCTGAAAATGCTTAAAAAATCTGCTTATCAGTATATTTGGCGCATCAACAAAAATGGGGAAAACAATTGTCCAGGAGTCCCAAAACCGATGTATGAAGGTGACAATTTCATGCAAAATATTCCCCATAAATGCTTGACAACTTGCCACAAAAAGTGTTGTATTTAGAAGAAATAACAATGGAAAACCGCATTGTTTTTGTTTTCTTTATTGGTCACCGTAACCTGAACTGAAATATCTAGCAGATGTCCAAAACATTGGCGGTCTGGTCCGCCGTACTCCGTGCACATGTCAATGTTTGAAAATATTACACATGAATAGTAATCAGGAATATTTGAAAAGAGTAGAATATATTTTAAATTGGCACAATAAGTAATTAGTGTGTTTGAGATCATTAACAATCAACAGCAACCAGCTAGCGGATACGTAGTTTAGCTTGCAACAATCAACAGTGTGCATAATTTGTCAACATTTTAAAGAACAAAATATTCTTTTCCCACCCAGGTAAGATTCTAAGTAATAAAGGTAGATTGAAAAAAGGGAAGGGAGATAAAATAACCAGATAATTATTTGTTGCGGGATCAGACTGGGTTGATTAATCGGCGATCAGGTAGCTCAGTCAGAAGAGCTACATTTTCTTCTCTCCTGTTACAGAAATTGGCACCCAACTAAATAACCAACGGTTGTGGGTGTTTGAAAGGGTTCTCGAATGTATTCAAAAAAAGAGGGAGGAGTGTAGCGGGACTGGACTGGGTCGATTATCGATGACCAGAGTAGTTCAGTCGGTTAGAGCACTCAGCTAGTGTTCGGAGAGTCCCGGATCGAATCCCGGTCTTGCCGCTACATTTTCTCCTCTCCTGTTACATATGGTACCATGCATGTAGTATTCAAGGTAAATCAATAATGTTCGCTGATCTTGCAGAATTGCCTTACAGTGTTATAATGAATGACAGTAAATGTATGTTCGTTTGTGTGATTGATTTTAAAGGCCAGTTATGTGTGAACCAAAAAAAAGGTAAAATCAATACTTTCAGAGTGATCAGGGACATTGATAGTCAAGGCGGGGAAAAACATAAGACGACCTGTGTTATACAAATAATGTTTAATTGATTTCATTAAATTGTCTCGAAGGTGAATGATTAGTGTGTTATGAACGATAAGCTTAATATGTTTTTGCAAAAAGTATTAAAGCTAATGTCATATTGTGTTTTAAATTTAAATAATCTTTTATTTATTCATTTCATTTCAAGCATGTACATGTCATAGAATATTAACAAATATCAGGTATATGCTTAAATAATATTATCAGTTAAATCAGAATAAGGAATTTGAAGATGATGATAGTAATTATTTTCGGATTGAAAATCATTACAATACTAAGCTCTCCACAGTTGAAAATTACTTCTTTTTGTTCACACAATTCTTCTCCTAGACTGTTTCCAGTTGAAATGATACATGCATGCTGACATTCTGTAAAACGTAAGGAAACAATAAATGTATTAACAGAGTAATTACTGAAAAGGCTAATATCATATAATTAAACATTTAATCAATAAATAGCAATAACCAGCATAGAGGAAATATTATGAAGTTTATTCCCGCTGTTCTTCATCCCCTGTTCTTACATGTAAGAGTTTTGTCCTTCATAAAATTGATTGTATATACAGTTATAGCCGTTGTTATATAATGTGCACAAAAGAAGTATAAATACACACGTATGCATGGGTACAGTTGGTAAAATCAATAAGTTATACAGAAAATGATGGTGCGTAAAGTCTATTTTGTTGAGTAAAAAGTTAAAAAAACTAACATTGTTCACACCCTAAGGATGTAATCGCACTATAAAAACAGTGATCATGTGGGCATTTGTAAGACTGTGCGCCAGGTGGTAGAGATTAATTCCGCTCGAGTGATCACACAATGCAAGTGAGAGTCGGGGAATATGTTATGTAAGTTTTAATTGCTAATCTCTGATGCTTGTTGGTATAAATATAACTCAGGATAATTGCTAAACAATTAACAGTTTTCTCTACATTGGTACAGATTGAAACAGCTTTTTAAGTGCCGTTTTACGGAAGAATTATGAAGAAGAAATCGGCATTTTTCGGCGATCTAGTAGTCCAAAAAATATCACTTCGAGTTACATGAACGTTCCAACATATGATTTATGTCATTCGGCCAAAATTTATACTTCTATTACCTAGTTTAATGAGATATGCTGTATGTATATATCAGAAAGTCAAGCTCCTGTGGTTGAAAATAACTAAAATGTTTTAAAAGTATGTTTAGTGGTAATCTCTGAACGTGCTTTAGTATATAGATATAAATCCGGATATTTATACATGTGCTTATAAAATTATCGATAATAATGATGTGGTAAATATTCATACCTTATTAACTGCCGTTAGTTTTAAGAATTACGCCCCTTGGACATTTACAAAATGTTCACCGTCTGTCACGTGCTATTTTATCGGTAGTCCAAGTTTTGTCCAAAAATTTTGTTAGAGTTGTCTTTCTTCCATTGTGGATTTACACGTACATGTGGCCATAACGCAGCCGTGATAAAACAATCTCCATATACGTCCTGAAATATAATTTGCTCCCGGACTAATGTGATTCAAAGTGCAAAAAAATCATTATTGAACAATTTTAATGTTTGAGGTGAATTATAGATTTCATTTTTTCCGTATGCGGGGATAATTGTCACTAGTAGGGACTAAACGCGTGGGCGAAGCGGGACGCATTTTCGGGACGAAACGTCTTCATGTATTGAAAACAACTTTTCAGGACGAAAAGTCTAGGCTACGATTGTACACAATTCAAAGTGAAAATTTTCCAATATAAGATCATTTGGACGATGTATATGGTAAGGATATGAAAGCAGTTATCTACTATTCCTATTTCAACATTACAGATACGCTTATTTCAGTAACTTTCATACTCAAAATTTGCTAGTTAAAATTCCCGGTAAAATCAAAGTTGTTGAATACACTGCCGCTAGGAGCGCTAGTATCTGCGAGCAAGATCTTAGCCAATCATATTGAGGAAATTGACTGTGAGAGAATTTTGCAACCACGATCACAATGGCGAGGTAACCCTCGCCAAAAAGGAATACTTAAGATATTCCATCGCTGACAGAGCATAATTGATTCTCGTCATTTGAACAATAACTGATGTTTAATGGTGTATATCTATGACTAATTAACACAAAAATAATATGAAATAATTAATTTTGTGTTTGGTGCATACGTAGTCAAATGAACAATCATATTTGATGCCTTTTAACCTTTTATTATAACACAAAATTTATGCACTGTAAAATTCTTGTTTTTCGTGCCTTACATGTGTTTAGATTTTTAGCCTAATCATAATGTCATTATGTACTTATCTCAAATTACAGCTATATATTATCTCGACGATTTAACTGCCAGAGTGACGATTTTGTATTTTGCTGTTAAACTTATTGTTTAAATACTAAATTGTATCCTGATAAACATATAGAAAAGTCTATTGTGAAATTGTATCAAAACGTCGAGGTATACGAAAAGAAAAATACACTTTCATATGTGAATATGAAGGATAAGAATATCCTTCCATCGGGATCACAAAATGTTCTAAAAATACATTTTGTGGCGCTCGGGTAGAAAATCCCTATCATTTTTATCCTAAGTATATGAGCCGTAAGGCTTCAAGCCGAATAAACACTTGAAGTATTAAACTCCGGTACATAAACAAATTAAACCAATATCATATTGTAAATGGTTTAATGATAGATAGTATCGACATTTGCACTCAAACATTTTAACTTAAGGTTACTCCAACCCCGATTTGTTTCTCGTAGATAAATGGATATATTTAGGATGCTACACCGCCGATGAATGGTATTTTGTATCTATTAAAACATGAGCAGATGAATTAGTGTTTTCCTTCAGTAACAACAAAAATAACTTACTTGAGAACTTAACACTACATATTGTACCGTGACCGAAAAGTTTGATGTTCTTAAAATAGGTTACTTCAATGTAAAAGTATTTAAGATAATTGATTGCGTCCGAAACGATATCCGTAACAGT
>SAYR01073692.1:1243974-1271759 GCA_004382745.1 Argopecten irradians irradians | reverse complement strand
CTGATTTTTCGTGGTTACAGCAGTGACATACTATAAACTGTGTAAAAGTACTCAGTAAGTAATTTTTGTTGTTACTGAAGGAAAAACACTAATTCATCTGCTCGATGTTTTAATGGATACAAAATACCATTCATCGGCGGTGTAGCATCCTAAATATATCCATTTATCTACGAGAAACAAATCGGGGTTGGAGTAACCTTAAGTTAAAATGTTTGAGTGCAAATGTCGATACTATCAATCATTAAACCATTTACAATGTGATATTGGTTTAATTTGTCGATGTACCGGAGTTCAATACTTCAAGTGTTTATTCGGCTTGAAGCCTTACGGCTCATATTCTTAGGATAAAAATGATAGGGATTTTACTACCGAGCGCCACAAAATGTATTTTTACAACATTTTGTGATCCCGATGGACGATATTCTTATCCTTCATATTCACATATGAGAGTGTCTTTTTCTTTTCGTGTACCGTCAACGTTTTGATACAATTTCACAATAGACTTTTCTATATGTAATTTAGGATACACTTAGTATTTAACAATAATTTATTAACAGCAAAATACCAAAATCGTCCACTCTGGCAGTTAAATATCGAGTTAATATATAGCTGTAATTTGAGATAAGTACATAATGACATTATGATTAGGCTAAAAATCTAAACACATGTAGGAAGAAACACAAGAATTTTACAGTGCATAAATTTGTGTGTTATAATAAAAGGTTAAAAGGCATCAAATATGATTGTTCATTTGATTGTACTGTGCACCAAAACATCAATAATTAATTTAAATGAGTTATAAATACACTCATAATTGTGATTTTTTTGTATATACGATGTACATTTTGGGATAAAATGTAGAACAACAATATAATACAACATCTAAGTTTTGTAAATTAGTATCTATCAACTCGGTTTAGTATCGATCTAAGTTTCAATTCGCAACAATTCACTACACTCTAGTACAGTGAACGAAACTATCATTTACAGTTGTTCATTATTTGGCGGAGGGTTACCTCGCCATTGGTGCATCGTTGGTTGCAAAAATTCTCTCAGCAGTCAATTTTCTGCAATATGATTGCTGAAATCGCTTGAGCTACAAGCTCACTTGATGAGCTTTCAGATCGCTCCACTAAGCTTTTCAAGTTATAGTATTTCGTATTGCTCACGCTCAATAGCGATTTGTATACTCAAGAGACCCACAATTGTCACACAGCTGAAAATTTTGAAATTGTGTGATTATATGGAGTTATAAAGATACTGAAATACAAATCTCCCGTTTCACAGCGTATCTCTGTCAGGAAAGTCATCCTAGTAATAAGCTGTGACAACCAGAACGAAGAGAGAGCTGCGCCCTCCACGCTTACTTACAACTTAAAAGAGACAAACTAAGCGAGTTTCCGTCCAGATATCGAGAAATATGGTGTGATGGTGACTTGAGTGAAATAATTTTACAATCTTATTAAGAATATTAGTTAGGAAATATGTTTTCAACCTTTGTTTTATAATCATTAAATACAGTGCCTGAAATGAGTTGTATTACACAGAACAGTTTGAGCTTGTAGAAGTCCCGAAATGCGTCCACTCTTGCGAATCCCCGAGTATGATAAGTCCTACTGGACGTTACAAACTAGGTAGCGGAATATATCACTTCTCGTGTATTCTAGACTTGAGTGAGACTAAACATTAAATTAATAGTGAAATCACTACTTAATGTTCGAACTCTCCTCTATAACCAATTTCTGAGAAATATTGTTGTATATAAATGAGTATGAGACTAATACTTCTTTAGCGTCACTTAGTCTTCCTATTTAACATGCAGATGTTATGTTCGAGAAGACAAAAATATAAAATTTACATTAAAGTAGAGCTAACTTGATTCTTGGTTAAGGGGAATCTCAACCTTGGTGTATTTCATAAAGCCTGATGTATTTAGAGTATTATAGTTCACGCAATGGGGTATATCGTCTATACAATGCATCAGGATCCCAGAGAGATGGGACTAAACCATCGTAAATAAATAAAATATTATTATCACAAATATATGGAACTTTGAGAAATTTAGACGAAACCCAGAGTAGAGTAATGTCAGCAACAGAACGAACTGACTATTGTTCTGAAATGTCCCAAAGGGCGCCAGTAAACACTGTGGAAGATAAGAGGGCACACAGGACGACCAGTTAATCAACGCGTATAGTATGAGATTTACCACAGTCCATTATTACGGCTGTTGAGGAGAAAAAAGTATTTTAATAGGAGAGATATATCGAATTAAACTAAAAAGACGATTTATTAGGGTTGCGAATGACTTATAGAAAAAGCACGGCGTGCATAATGAATCTATCCATTAAAAGCCTATACATTATTAAACATTAATTAGTTATTTTTCAGAACACCACACTGGAACCGCTTGCGTTCTCTGTATGACTAATAACAGATATCGAAGCATTATCATTAAAACCATATGTGAGTAAAGACGACACAGATAAGAGAAATAATGTTTGGTCGCGAATGCACACAATACGAATCATTTATGCGTAACGTTAGTATATACTCGAGAGAGATAATTCATTCATCCTATAGGAATCATTATCACGAAATATATCTGCAGAATAATGCCTGTTACTTTTGTTCTTTCATATATTTCTTCTTCACCAGTTATAACGAGTCCATGACACTTTTAATCAAGCTAAATGAGAGTCACTGTTTGCAGTCGTAGCTGAGCACCAATCGTAAGTAATGAAAACTGTTGAATAGTGTTTAGCGCGTGTATCACTGATGTTTGACGTAAGGTAGCGTGTTTTTATTGCGAAGACACAGCAGTCAGGATGAGAGATTAAGTCGAATAAAAACGCTCTGGTATTCTTCTTTTTTACATGATAAAACCTAATTATGCTCCCGACCTCTTCACTTTTTGCTATTATGAATTGGATGTCACTCGAGAGGAATTACATACTCGAGCACAGCAACCTGGCCAGCAGCTCTCACAAATGCCGCACATGATAACAGCTTTATATGGCATAGCGAGCACATTCACATCCCTCGGATGCGACATGTATGAGAACAATTTCAGTTTTTA
The DNA here is from genome assembly GCA_004382745.1 of Argopecten irradians irradians. Taxonomy (NCBI): domain Eukaryota; kingdom Metazoa; phylum Mollusca; class Bivalvia; order Pectinida; family Pectinidae; genus Argopecten; species Argopecten irradians. The sequence continues at coordinate 1,268,680 of SAYR01073692.1, read as the reverse complement.
ACTCGATCTATATCTACGGGCCGCAAAAACACATAGTCGACGCTCTCTCCACCGACCACTCCTTTCATTTATCTCGCCGGTAGTACGCATCATATTAGCATTTGAGCAGAAACTCACCAAACTATGCCTATAGCATACGTGTGGTAGTTTATGATTTCTCTTCTTTTGTGGTCACGATGTTCACGTGCCAGGGGTATAACAGAAAACCAACGCTAGAGCTACTTCCTGACTAGGTCATAGGGCTTTGAAAATCAAGTCTTCAAGAAGGTACAAAGATTTGATGTTCTTAAAATATGTTACGTCAATGTAAAAGTATTTAAGATAATCAATTCCGTCCGAAACGATATCCGTAACAGTTTTCCTGATATAGAATGAGACACTGATTGCACAAACAACAAAAGAAAAGCAGATGATTTTATATGTATTTTTGTGTTAATCAGATATATAGACAAGATCAAACATCAGTCATAGCCCAAATGATATAACAAGCCTTTCGTATATGCTCTGTCGGCGATGGAGCATCTTTAACACGATGGCAAAATAGCATTGTAATCAATATGTCGCCAACAGCCCACCCTAGGCGCAACGAGCTCTCTAGAGACTCGGAAAACTTCGAAACCTTGCTAATGAAACGAATGGTCACAGCTTTGCTCTTTGCCATAAGCCAAATACGATTGCTAACGGACGAGCGCACGTACTAATTAACATTATGTACAAGGTGATCATGACATGACGTGATTTTATTTTAACGTCATCAAGTTGGTATTCATAGTCGTGTATTTATTATGTATATAGATAATATACTATATAGAGTCTTAGGAGATTTATCGAGCCGAGATAAATTTTTTGGGGTATTTTCTACCCGTAACACCGTCCAGAATTAAATAAACTATATATCATAATTGCGATGATTATTATTATGCATTTATAGATGCTCCACCGCCAACAGAGCATAAACGATACTCATCATTTGAACAATAACTGATGTTTTATCGTGTATATTTACGACTAATTAACACAAAAATACATACGAAATAATTAATTTTGTGTTTGGTGCATACGTAGTCATTTATTCATTCCATATAGGAATGCCATGAACTTTTTTCGGGACGCAATTAATTATTTTTATTCTTTTTGTATTTTGAAGTAAAATATTAAGAAGTTCAAACTTTGTAATGGTGATCATGGTGTAAAGTAAGTAAATTTTGTAACTGAAGAAAAGTAATAAATCATCTGCCGCATGCTTTTGATAAAGAAAAAATACCATTTGACAGCGGTGTAGCATCTTTAAGATCCGATTTCATTTTTCTTTAATATGTCAAAGTTAAAAACAGATAATAACACTTCAATTCAAAATTCACATTTATTTTACAATATTTTTACAAAATATACTTCAGCGGTTTCACAAAATACTTACAAAGAAACTAAAACATCGTATCACAGCGTTCCAATTGACAATCAAGAATATGCATACCAAACCATTAGCAATGACATTAATATGACTGAATGTACATCTTTCCTCTACGAGTCTTCGAAAATATTCGAAACTTTTTTTTAATTCGAAATAATTTTAAGTGATGAAATCGAACGGATATACCCTATATTTCATGGATTAATGAGGGTCGAATTGCAGTCAAAATTCGAAATGACGAATTTTAATATGTAATCTTTCATAGACAAAAAAAACATCAATTTTTTTATGTACAAATGTATTTTGAAAACACACATAACTTTGTTGCGAAAACACATCCATCAATATTCACTCTACATCCAGTACACATGATCAGTGTCTAATTTGATATTATTTGTAAGGTGATAAAAACTATCTCGTGCGAAAATGAAACTTATGTTAGAAGAAAAAAACATGACAATAGCTCCTTGTAGGGTGTTGTAAATATGATGTATACAACTTCAGACGTAAGATAAATTACATTACGTGAACTTAAATTAACGCATTCAAATATACACAGTCTTAGTTGGTATTGCCTTGAATTCGCGCAATCACATATAGACTATTGATAATCCGGAAACTCACAGTCCGGACGTAAATGTTAGGGAACTAAATACCTTCACGTTATTCCAAATTTGCATATTGCAGAGTTATCTGCACTTGCGGGTAGGTATTGATTGTGACGTCATGTGTTTGCGAGCGTAACGTCATACGTTTCGTTGAAAACAACATGAATTGCGCTCACAAAATAATGACGTAACAATCGATACCTACCCGCAAGGGAGCTAACTCTGAAATATGCAAAGACGGAATATATTGACTTAGAATACAGATTTTGGCATTCCGGAACATTGGTAATCCGGATGGTTAATGATGGGATCGAACGTGTCCGGATTATCGACAATATAATTGAGATTAGACCTGTAATTCCACTCCACAACGATATTCTATGTTACGCTCCAATGCAATATCTCAAAACTCCTCGTTCGGGGTCACCTCAGCTCGACCCCTTAGACGGTTAGCCAATCAACGTGTCGCCTACGAAATTTTCGGTGTGGTTGTATCACGCGGACATATAAACGGCTACTATCTATATATAGTATGTCCCGAGATGTTCCGATTCTAGGCCAGGTATCATGCTGAGGTGACCCCGAACAGGATGTTGTTAGATCTTGTATCATTATTGATCGTAGTGGGGCGGGATTACAAGTCTAATTTTAATTAGCTTGGATTAACGAGGCTCACCTATATAATATCGTGGATACAGAATGACAGTTCAGTCATCGTGTGGCACCGTATGTGAATAAGCGTAATGACATGAGCGCGAAAGGTGCTTATGTTCCGCTGCATTTTTCTAAGAAATAGTGTAATTTCTAGTATAGAGTAACAAACCAAACGTACATTTATATGAAAAGAAACTGTGATATTCACCGAAGAGAAAACAATATAATAATATTGTGTCTTTGGACAATATTTTGTATGATATTTCCACCAATCCTGTGTAAAACCCGACCAATATCATGCTTTAATACTCTAATCATTGTATGTACATACTATATAATACATAACGCGACTTCCATTGAAAATGCTATGAAAGTGGGTTTGTGTACATTATATTAAAAATAGCGAGAATACGACCCACAAAAAAATGAGAGGTTATACAATATACCTACAAATTGTTAAAAAATTAAAATCAGTCTTATAAAATGAAAATAAAACACATAAGTCTAACATTTTATAGATCCAAAATATATTTACAAACCACTAAGTTTCCTTAAACATAAACTGATAAACACCTCTACAATTATGACTTTGGATATCACATAGTTACCTGCCCCTTTGGGTAAGTATTGATTGTGACGTCATGTGTTTGCGAGCGTAACGTCATACTTTCAGAGTTTCGATTGCAGAATAATGACGTCACAATGAATAACTGCCCGCAAATGAGCTGATAAATCGATCTGCAATATGCAAAGACGGAATCCCATAACATGCATATAGATACATAAAGAGCTTATTAAATGATTGTTGAATTAATTTTGCGAAATTTTGGGAGCTAAAAATAAAAACCTCGATGTTCATAAAATCACGTACCTAAGAAAGCTATATTTATAACGAAGGTAGCCATCTTGCCACGCCGTCCGCGAATTCTGAAGTCACGCCATTGTACATGTATATAATTATCTACATGGACCTCGTGCTGACAAAGCCATTACAATAATCCATTTCGCACTAGTGACACAAGCAAACATATTACGGGGGTGAGGTAACTGTATACCACGCGGAGTATTATGTGATCAGGGCTTCTAACAATAATATCACCACATTAGGCTCTGGTTCCTTATAGCACAAAAAGACCTGTAATTCACGTCCATTTACAAGGACACTAAAACTTCCCATCAATTTATCGGAATGGAGATAGAAACATTCTGCCCTATTGCTATTACAATACAATAGACGTTTTGCTAATTTTCCGTTTCAACATTATCGAGTAGTCTGTATAAGATGATCGGGAACAAGTCGTGAAAGATACAATTAATTGGATTTTACATCCTACCCTGTTCAGCATTACACATTTTATAGGCCTTCGATTGAAGTTTTCCGTATCAATATCCTTCGGTAATGCTTTAGGAGGTAATCCAATAGAAGGCATCAATTTAGCTTTTCTATCGCGTGCTACTTTATTGCGGCGATTTAATTTCACCTTTCCACCGCGTACTACTTTTTTGAGACGATTTAATTTCACTTTCCTATCGCCTACTACTTTTTTGCAGCGATTTAATTTCATTTTTCCATCGCGTACTACTTTTTGCGGCAATTTTATTTCACTTTTCCATCGCGTACTTCTTTTTTGAGAGGTTTGAATTTCACAATTTAGAATCAAAAGGTCCCACCGTCTTGGGATAGGATGGGCGGTGTACGAGTTGCTTTTTATGCTGCGATCTATTTTCCAATTTTCAGAAAAAACCAACATATTCTTAAATGCAACGATTTGGAATAGTGTGTAATAAATCATAATTCACAATATTTCGTATTTGCGCTAAATATTGACTACGCTGAATATAAATGCGTTTACAGTAAGCTTTTAAATTCGCGGGGTCAACATTTCGCGGTTTCCTAAAAAAACATATACGTGGATGTTAAATTCCACGGTCAACTCATTCCTATAATTCTTTGAAATATGGCTCTGATGTATGTCAGTGAATTCTTTAAAATTGGTGGATCTCAGTGAAAATGTAAATATAGGGAAAATAAACCATCTACGCTATTTACCCGCTGTGTAGTATATACAATGTGCCATTTCCATACTAGAGACATCAGAAGAAGCATGCTATTGATGATAGAAACCATAACATTGCCAAATACATTGTACTATAAATATTCATAATGGACGGAGTATATATAGTAAAACAGTTCATTTGTATTTGTTTTCATACTTAATCCGACTTTTTGATAAGCAGATATGTTTTCTTCACATACTATGAAGAAAAGAAAATCCGAGAATGGCGCGAAAACCCGACGTTTTCATGACGTCACCATAGAGACGTCAATGTTGCGTATTGATTTAGAAAAAAAAATAATCCATTGGAAAGTTAATGGAATCGCACGTTTAAACGTATTTTATGTCATCAGGTAGTCTAAAATTAATTATAAGCATTGGTGTTACTAATTTTTAACTTCATTGGGTTATGAAATAAATTTTGTTTACAAACCAAATTAAGTTAAAAATAAGTGACATCAATGCATATATAACTTACTACAATATATATGACAATTTTTTTCCACACTCATAATACATGATCGAAATATTCCATTTATAAATATTTAGCTACTTTACTTCAATGATTCAATGCACCAAAAAGCTATTTCAATATAAAATACGAATAGTAGGAATCCAGATGATAACAATAACAAAGATGCTGTAAATGGAGGAAATCCACAAAATATCTCTTGTACACAAAAACATATTTCTCCTATCGATATATATTGTTCGAATTTAATATCCATATCTACGTTCATCGTTTGATAACCTGCTAGATTGTCATTATTGTGATTGATACTAGATTCATGTACATTTGTACGTGTACCTAAATTATCACATTCAAACTTCAGCGCCCGGAAGGCGTGCTGGATTATCAGAACAATCTTGAATTCGAGCAATAACTATTCACATATTTATATTTTAGTTGTGTCGTGTATCCCGTCTTTGCATATTACAGAGTTATCTCCCTTACGGGTAGGTACATGCATTATTGTGACGTCTTTATTTGTGAGCGAAATTCGCGTCATTTTTTCTAAAAAGAAAGACGTTGGACTCGCAAACACAGGACGTCATAAACAATACCTACCCACAAGATGAGGACTGTAATATCCAAATACAGATTACAGAATGGCACCTCAGTTATTTTAACATAAACTATATAAAGAAGTTGATCTAACATTTACTATTCCGTCTTTGTATATTACAGAGTTAGCCCCCTTGCGGGTAGGTATCGATTGTTACGTCATTATTTTGTGAGCGCAATTTGCGTCGTTTTCTCCGAAATGTATGACGTTACGTTCACAAACACATGACGTCACAATCAATACCTACCCGCAAGTGCAGATAACTCTTTGATATCTAAATTCGGAATATATACTGTTATATATCAACATGTAAATTAAAATGTTATGTTTACATGTAAGTCATGTTGAGTGTACAAAATCTAGAATAGTTGTTTTTTTCTAATTTCTTTAAATAAGACTTAAACTAAGTTTTCTCTGAAATCTTTCAATATTTCACTTTACATTAAACCAAGTTATTTTTGCTATAGCAGTTTTGTTGTATTTTCATGGAGATTTAGATTTAGATTGTCCCTGTGATTAAAATTACTTTGCTAAGATACATTTTGTTGATTCTAAATAATTGTTCGCCAAAAATAGGTCGGTTTACAGTATGTGTAAATGGATACAAGGGGAGACAACTGTCACTCCGATTTGCCGATAGGGGTCGTTGACAGGTCTGTGTCGTACAAAACATAAACAATGCCCTCCTCCACCTTAACCTGGAAAATTTCTTGCTGTAAGAAAAAAATAACAAACAATTACAACTAGATTTTTTAGTTTCATTTTCCATATAAATGGTATTATAACTAATACATTCAATACATTTTACATGGCCTACAATAATCTAATTTGTACTTTTTCTAGCAACATACCATTGGAACATTAAAACCATTATTTACTCTTCATTTATCAATTGTTTTTCGCCCCTTTTATAATTGATGGATATAAAACGATGCAAAACATTTGACAATAGCGCGTAACATGTTCCTAATTACGGTCAATATTAAAATAAACGTAAGCTAAATGTTTATATCAATATAGCCTTGATATTCTGGTATTGATTTTGCATGCTTGGCCTTAAGTTGAGCGCTCGCCCCTGTGAGGAAGGCTCTGGGTTCTGTCCCCTGGCCGAGACACACCAAAGTCTATAAAAGTGGTAGTTTCTGCTCCTGCTTAACGCTCAGCATGCAGGGAGTGGGACGACTGGTTCGCCCGTTGTCAGTATAATGTGACCGGGTGGGGTTTATTGCTTGGTGTCTTCGGCGGCATGCTTCAGTGATATAGCACTATAAAAAGGGCAACAGTTCCACTATATAAGAAGACACAACATGAATATACCACAGTCTCCTAAAACACGCACCTCGCTCAACATACACGCAACACACCGCATACATGGGAGGCCGTCCTTACATGACCATAGCTGTTAATAGGACGTTAATTAATCATACAAACAAACAAACAAACAAGCATGACAAAAATCTAGTACTAGATACTACTATAGTATAGTACTAATTACGTATTTTATATATAGTTACGTTAATGTTTTGTCAGTCCATCTAAACCTGGCAGGTTCATAAAAATTAAATTACTTTGGCTGTTAATAAACTTATCAAACACAAACCAATCCTTGTATATACATTGTAAATTGTTGCTAAGATTTCAAAACAATTGAAAAAAAATGTAATATTGTCTTGATGACAAAACAAAAACAGTATACATTCTAACGAGGATATCGACTTAACGAGGTTCTGCTTACCTTCATTCCTAGATTATTCTTTCCTGTCTGGAGGTCAAACATGTATGAATGCCATGGGCACATCACGTGTGCGCGTCCGTTCAAATCCTCTATATCCCCCTCAAACAGCGGACCACCTATTTATAAAACAAAATAACTACAGCTGGGGAATCAACCAAACCTGGAGATCTTACTGTAGAATGTGACATTCTAATTTGCATATTACAGAGTTATCTGCCCTTGCGGGTAGGTATTGATTGTGACGTCATGTGTTTGCGAGCGTAACATCATATTTTTCGGAGAAAATGACATAAATAGCGCTCAAAAATAATGACGTAACAATCGATACCTACCCGCAAGGGAGCTAACTCTGTAATATGCAAAGACGGAATATGATTGGTATGGATTGATTGATTATCATGACTTATAAAAGTCCTCTCCCAATAATAAGTACATAGAGTAAAATGACTGCAAACGTTGCAAATCATTTGCCACTCCGCAATGCTTACAATACCTATATAAGCTTAAAATCATGAACATTTGAGATCAAACGATGGATCACAATCTGTTTATAAGAAAGTGGGCTAACGCTAAGGATTTCAACTAAACATGAATATCTTATTATAGAATATGACATGTATATCCCTTTTTAATACAGCAAAATGATTATTATAAAAGTTGAGAATCTTGACCATTTGAGATCAAACCATAGAACACCTGTTTATAAAAGTGTACTAAAGGTAAGATTTCAACCAATCTTGTGCATGGTTAGTACATCGATAATAATGATAAGTGTATATACACAAGTTCTGCCACATATGTTTGATTTTGCTGTCAATTTATATCTGAGAAAACTCTCAAAAAAAGCAATTAATGAGTTAGAGAAGATACAGAAGTTGATAAATAATATATACTGATGCCTATATTAACAAGATTTACACATTTCTGTACTTTATGTATGTTTGTAAAACTGCACCTGCACATACCTTTTGGAGGGCAGTGTATATGAACGTTGTAAATCATTCGTCGACATACAGTGGTTAAAAATCTTATTATGTCTATGTAGATTGCGACATTTCTATGCTTAGTAAATAAAGTAAAATTATAATTATAAAAGTTGAAAATCATGATTATTTGATATTAAGCAGAAGAATATAAAAATGCACTAAACCAGACGAATTCGTCCAAACTTGAAGATATTATGGTAGCATGTGACATTTCTATGCCCAGTGAATAAAGTAAAATCATAATCATAAACGTTGAATATCATGATTATTTGAGATCAAACAGTAGACGACCTGTTTATAAAATGCACTAAACCTGAGGAATTCGTTCAAACTTGAGATATTACGACATTTCTATGCTTTGTTGAGAATCGTGATAAATAATGAATCAACTGTTCATGATAATGCATTAATCTTAACAATCAACTAATGTTGTAATATGTGACATTTCTATGCTAAGCAGATACATATGTAGCACTAAAACGATTGAACGTTGAAAATCAGTGGTCATCACACAATGGATATAAAAGATCAAATTAATTAAAGAATTTAACTACATCAAGGCCTAATGGTAGATTGTATACGTTTAATTAACAAAGACAGTAAAATGAAAATGGTAAAAGATGAAAATTACTCTCGCCTTCAAACAGTTGGTCACCTGATTATAGAATATTGCATTTCTGCTGATAAAATCAACAGTACCTGATGGTTCAAAATTGGAAATAAATATATCTTCCATTATTCGGAGATTTAATTTTACTATTTTTTTCTGCCCCATTTTTGCCATTGTTAATTTTGTTTTCGTTAATATCTAGAACTAAGGTTTTGAAAGACTTTTTAAAGATGCTCCACAGCTGAAAAAAATATTTCTGGTAAAAACATTAGCAGACGAATTAGTATTTTTCTTCAGTTACAAAGGTTATTTACTTTACACAATTACCACCGTTAAAAAGTGTGAACTTCTCATTTAACTTCAATATAAAAATATTAAAAATAATTAATTGCATCCCGAAATTTTCGGGGCACTATGTCCTATATGGAATGAATTACTGAATGCTCCAAAAGCAAAATAAATTATCAAATATTATTTTTTTGTGTTAGTTAGGCATATATATACACGATTAAACACCATTTTTGTTCAAATGATGAATATCATTTATGCTCTGTCGGTGGTGGAGCATCTTTGAGATTAGCAGGTATGTCATTTCTTTACAGAATAAATACTAATTGGCTTAAATGTAGCCCTTGCGGAATACCAGCAAGGTTTGCCATTGTTTATGGGGGTTTGAAAGACTTTGAAGATTGGCAAATATGTCATTAATCTAAATGATAAATACTAATGGACCTACAACTGACCCTTGCGTAATACTAGCGTTTGTACTTTTAATGGGAGATCTAATATTTCCTACAAAAACTAACTAAGCGATTACTAACATTATTTTGTAACCAATTTTAAAGTTATTCAATTCCATAACTTGGTATTAAAGCACCCAGTCCCTTGTGTCACACGTAATGAAACGCTGTAGAACTGTCACAGAACACAAGACAAGTAGATTGCATTTTTGAAAATAGATTTTCACATAAATAAGGATAATTTCAATAATCTGATGCACATTTAAATGATCCAGCTGGAAATAAGATCGATATTGCTACTAACTATTTCTTGTTTTTGTTATGTGTTATAGTTAAGATACACAGGAATAACAGTTCCGTGTCTGATATGTAGATTTTGAATGGTCAGCATTATTGTTAATATTAAATTCAAACACAGGTGCGAAAAGTACCAAAACATAGCTGCCCCCACTTAGTCTACCATTGACCTTCGCACATATACATTTTGTATATTTGATCGAGTATTTGAAAGAGTGCACGTGTGGGGCTATGAAAAGGTGTGCGAGAGTGAGTGTGTGCGATTGCTAGAATGTGTGTGAGAGAGGAAGTGAGGGAAGGGGTGGTAGAGAGTGCGGTAAAAGGATGTTTGATAGAGAAAAATAAAAGGCGTGCGAGAGGGAGAGATAAATAAAGGGAGATGAGAGAGACAGAGAGGAAAATGAGCGAGTAAGAAATTTTATCAGTAAATATGCTCATAACATTGTTGTCAACTGTTTAATCTTTTAATCAAACATCGATAGCAACTTGCGTGGTGAAGACGAGGTATTGTTATAGACAATAAGATACGCCTCTGCATTTCATTGTTATTCTATGGAGTATTGATGTAGCTATACACATACTACACTCAGTAAGAGTATTACGGATCCCAAGGGTTGGGAGCACAGCCAGGTACCATGTCGTTAATTTGTCAGATTCTTTGTAGCCTTGGTGTGAATTCGAGCAACTCATACTATTACCTTGATGACACCATGGATGGATTAGACGCGCTAAGTAATCGTACCGACCGGTAGATGACCTGACCTACATTGAAAATCTATAAATAGATATAAATTACATGAAACATGCTATACCGTATGTGTGTCTATATCAAATACGTGTGAATAATAATAGAATAATCTGTCAAACGAACATACATTATACTGTAAGCTACTGATCACAAAGTTATATAAGCCGTAATTTTCATACTCAAGAATCAAGAAGAGCTTTTCATGTGTTATTCATCATCAACATTTTGAGAATTACAATGTTTAAAATGAGTAAGGTTTAATCTTACAAAGTCAAATAAGAAATCAATTAAACGAATTTTGGAAGTATTGTCATAAATCATTACATTTACGCTTACAGTGCAAAGAAATGAGTACATATGGTCAGACCATGCATGATTTCAATTTCATCTCACATTTTCACAGTGTTATTAGTAATTGTAAAGTGACTTCTGCAGATATATTTTCATCTAAACATGTAGGTGTACATCTAAAACATACATCCTGTTACATTGTTATTATTGACTAGGCTTACATACATATACATGTATAAGGCATCATACATATTTGTCCATGCCTTTGAATGATTTCCACAACTGTATTCATCAAATAGATAACTGAAGAAAAAAAAAGCATGGCGCATATAAGTAACTTTAAACAGCCAGAACAATATAAGCATGACAAACTAAACTGTAGCTGTAACACATTATCTTATCTGACTAGGTCTAAATGTACCTGGACACCGTGTAGTGGACACCGTGTTCACACGTTATAGTTCACTCCGTGTCTACCTGTAGTCTATATATCGTGCACTCCGTGTCTACCTGTAGTCTATATATTGTGCACTCCGTGTCTACCTGTGGTCTATATATCGTGCACTCCGTGTCTACCTGTTGTCTATATATCGTGCACTCCGTGTCTACCTGTAGTCTATATATCGTGCACTCCTATTTTCCTGTAGTCTATATATTGTTCACTCCGTGTCTACCTGTAGTCTTTATATCGTGCACTCCGTGTCTACCTGTAGTCTATATATCGTGCACTCTGTGTCTACCTGTAGTCTATATATTGTGCACTCCGTGTCTACCTATAGTCCATATATCGTGCACTCCTATTTTCCTGTAGTCTATATATCGTGCACTCCGTGTCTACCTGTAGTCTATATATCGTGCACTCCGTGTCTACCTGTAGTCTATATATCGTGCACTCCGTGTCTACCTGTAGTCTATATATCGTGCACTCCGATTTTCCTGTAGTCTATATATCGTGCACTCCGTGTCTACCTGTAGTCTATATATCGTGCACTCCGTGTCTACCTGTAGTCTATATATTGTGCACTCCTTGTATCCAATAGTCTAAACGGAGTGCACCCCGCCGGTGTGCACCAGGGTCTAAACTTTAGTCTACTACCAACTGTACGTATAGGTATATATATAGCCATTAGACAGAAATTCATGATCGTAAAATAGTGCCATGTATCGGGAAAATTTGACAATTTGATGACGTGTATTGTCATATAATGTTTGTAGAGGTGTTCGAAAGGAATTCTTATAATGGTCAGTTTGTATGTAATTGTTACTTTTCATATGTATTGTCATTTATTTGTTATTATTTCGCTTTATTTATTTATTTATTTATTTATTTATTTATTTTGCTGTCTCAAGATCCAAGAAAACAAATACGAGGATCAATATATTGCTTTAGATGTACAATACTTCTAATGAGAACAGCTATGTGTAACATGTCAGCGCTCCTCTGATCAGCTACGATCAATATTTGGCTATCTGTATAGCATTACTATTTGTTGATTACACGTAACTATCACATTCACTACTGACACAAATCTGTATAGCCGTATAGGCGTTTTGGCAGGAGCAAATGGAGACAAAAGTGGACTAATCGGAAACCTTTGGCACTTTCCGTAAATAGGGAACTTTGTGTCGTAGTGTAAGTGACAGTTACATTACACATATAACCATACACATACATCATGTATAGGCATTTTTGGCTGGAGCAAATGAAGATTAATCGAGAACCTTCGGCACTTTCCGTAAATAGGGAACTCATTTACGGAACAAGCCGAATATTCCCGATTGTGGCGAAACATAGCCTTCGGTAGTTTGGTTATTACGTCATTGTTTTTTGAGGAGAGGAAATTTTTGATATATTTCTAGAAATGTTTCTCTAACTACCTTACAATGAAATTCCGTTATTTCCTCACAAACACATAGCATAGCTATCGACACATACATGTAACCTCAACAGCTAAGTTCAATGTGATAAAAATTAGTCCCTATAAGAAATTGGAAAAATATACTTTCAATTATCCAGACATTTAAAAGATATTTTCATAAGTTTCATTACCAAAATGGTTCATTCAACTATAATGTCAATTTTCCCGCGCGGACTAACATGGTGTCAGTAAACAAGACTCACGTTCATTTATTTAGATATTAATATTACTACATCAAGTCTAGGCTGCATTTATTGGCTCATAATGCAGATCACGATTATCATTAGAGTAATGGAAGTCGCAGTGGCAAAATGTAAATATATACATGACAACGTAGGCTAAAATAACTCTGACAGCTTTTTCAAACTATTTCGTCCCCAGTCAAAATTCCGGCATTGCTATTTCCAAAGGTCATCTGGACGTGACCCCTAATGGGATGTAGTCAGATCCTCATATCAGACGTAGTGATAATAAGGATCTGAGTTTTAATCAGATTGTAAAGGCTTCCTGTCTCATTGAGGTTAAGGCATGCATCTTTGAAGACTTCTATCAGAGTCCTGACAGTGAGAACGAGATTAAGTCAACAACAACAACAAAAATATAAATAATTGTGTTCATTTTCTTACCCATATGCCCACACCAAGCCTCCATGGCGTAGAATTGACCTTTGTTATAAAACAGCCCTAGGTCTTTCCTCCCGCCAGCACTGGAGTATAATCGCTGACAATGAAATCGTACCAAGTCTGTAAGTGACCCGACCTTTTGCCATGTCTTTTCGCCACTGGCAGAAGTTACGTCATTATCCGGTGGAATCACTTCTGGTATAGACAAATGAACATCCTGAAGGTCTTCGTACTGTATTGGCGTCCCGCTATAAGTTTGTCTTCGTTGAGGAACAGGATGGCCAACATGGATTACATTGCCTGTGTCCGAACGTCGAGCGTCTGTTCGTCCGTTAGGTTCCGTGATTCTCCGTAATCTCCGTGGCTCCGTAATCTCACGAACTATCGGAGGGTCATTTCGGATACCGACTGGCTCTGTGATATGTATAGGCGAGTCTGTCATGTTGATTTTTTTTTCTTACACAATAAAAAATATTTAAAAGCTTACCAGGATATATCAAACATAAGTTTGAATCAATCTTTGAAAAAAAGGAGAAAATTTCAAATATTTCTAGAAGTACGGTTTTCCATCATCGCTTTGGTACATGTTTTATGCAATCCTTTTAAACAAAAAAAATCAATATCTAAAGATATTCCACTGATGTTTCATATAATGTCTGGTAAAATATCCATTAAGAATTTCTTAAAAAATCACGACAGTGTTTGCTGTTAAAAATCAATATCTGAAGATGTTCCACTGATGTTTCATATGATGTCTGGTAAGCTATCCTCGAGGAATAAAACGACAGTTTCTGTAGTGATGGTATTTAATACTGTTAAGTTTATAACACACACGTGAAAATAGTATTAACACATCAAAATACTCCCGTCAGAATATAACAGCCATACCAAGCCACATCCGGGCATTCCTAAAAATACGGAGAATAAAGTGTCGACGAATCACTTTCACTAATGTCGCTTTATTATCGGTGTCGTTAATCCTTCCTCATATCAACCTCTTACTCATTGACTCCGAGTCCATATGACACGAATTTGATCAGGGATGTAATCTACAACAAAAAACGTAATAAATATTATACGATTGGATTGCTTTATGGACACCGCTATATCGTTTGAGAACGATTCAGCGGCGATTCTTGGGTTTATGACGATGGTGTGGACCCAATCCTGAGAAACCCAGTACAGTATCATATAGCGCCTAAATAGAATAAGGGGCCATTTCGAAATATTTCAGTATTCAAATATCTTTTTTTTTTTTATTATTTACGTCGAATTAACAGTCAATGTCGTTTAAGGATGGCCACCCGGCGTACCTACACTATATTGCGTGTCTGAAGTCACGTGTTTTGGGAGACTGCAGTATGCGTAGTCAAACATACTACTAAGATCATGGTGCATTTCAGTAACTCTTAAGCTACCGCGGTAGGTGAAAACACTGACCTAGTGTTATCAATCTGATTAAACTACAGATCCTTATTATCACTACGTTTGATAAGAGGATCTGACAACATCCCATTAGGGTCACGTCAAGATGACCTTTGGAAATGGCCAATTAAATTGGCACTGCTAGAATCTTGAGTGGGGACGTTTGAAAAAGCTGCCCGAATTATTTTCTTACACGTATTAATCTCGCATAACAAAGCTAAATCTTTATGTATACTGGGACGAAATGGCTTTGTCAATTGACGTAGGAATGTGTAGAAAATGTATTTGATCTGAAGTACATGTGGTAAAAGGTCATCCGAACGTGACCCCTTATGGGATGTTGTCTAAGGATCTATATTTCAATCAGATTGTAGTGTTATACATGATGATAGAAAAATATTTTTTTCTTGATAAACTGATTCATTATGCTGCAAGCGAAATGTATTTTTAACATTTATATTGAAAGACATTTATCCCTGAACTTTTTAAAATAAACCCAACAACGTTCAAAATGAATTTCAAACGCTACGGCAACTGTAGAATTCATAGAACAGATAATTGGTAAAGTTTTAGATAAATTGTATTTTCAATATAGAAATACGAAAATGGTATACACTATTCACTTTAAGTACCCTTTCTATTCAGAATTTTGAACCCATTTAAAAAAACTTGTCAACTTTGGGAACTAAAATCCACAATTAGTTTCTATTACCTTAATACCCTATAGACCCTTTTGAACTCTTCTAATTCAAAGACCAGGAAAGTCCATTATGAATCTTCAGGGGTCACTGAGTTAAATCAATATAATGCCTAATTCGCAAATTTAATTAACGTGACAAATATTCTTTGTTTAATTATGTTGATATCAGACAAACAATTATTTTATCATATTGCTTTTTTCGCATCTTCTGAATTGGTCCCGTATGAGTTCGAACACCAGGATCTATATTCACAATAACATCAATAATTATTTATAGATTATGCTTAATTAAACCTCATGATGTCCGCTATCAAGGCCTTGGGTATGCTTCTTTAACCCCGAATTTACTTGCATAGAAATTAAAACAAATAATTGTCCCGACATTAGTTTTTCCAATAAATAAACAAAAGAACCATCACGAATCGATGCTTTTAGCAGACATGGTCTTCTCGCTAATTAGTACATAGGTGGTATATTGCAAAGTTTATTTAAATTAGTAAGAATCTAGTGTCAAGTCCTCGTTCAAATCCATATTTCTTTTCATGATTTTTTTTTTCAAGAAATTATATTTCTCTGTTTTATTATGTTTAATTTTGTCAGATTAGTTAAACCTCCTATTAACCATTAGTGTCATTTAAGGACGTACAAAGTTCTGTAGGTTATTCAGGTGAAGGAAAGTCGGAGTAACCAGAGAAAAAACACCAACACACATGAGGTGGTTATGCTCATATGTCGGGAAATCTTAAAGAGACAATAAAGTGGGGCTTATTCTGTTGCATATTAATCTTGCTTGTAACATGTATTTCCATTGGCTTAAATAAATGTCATCTACGTCTGTAAGGTCATTTCTGATTGGCTGATATAATGACATAACGTTTCACCGGAAACGAGTCACTTACGAAAGCGGGGATATCACGATAATGTGTAAAGATGGATTAACAATAATTACTTTACACCATTACCAACATTGAAAAGTTTCAGATTCTAATTTTTCTTAAAGATAAAAATATTAGAAATAAGTAAATGCGTCCTATATGTCTTATATGGAATAAAATACTGATTGCGCATGCACAAAAAGCAAATTAAATAAATTATTTCATATTAATTTTTATGTTAATTAGACCTATATATATATATATATATACACGATCAAACCCTAATTATTGTTCAAATGATGAGTATCGTTTATGTTCTGTTGGCGGTGGAGCATCTTTAAATGCATAGCAATAATCATCGCAATTATGATACATGTATATAGTTCATTTAATTCTGGACGGTGTTACGGGAAGAAAATACCCCATAAAATCTATCCCGGCTCGATATATCTCCATAGACTCTATATAATATATTATCTATATACATCATAAATACACGGGTATGATTACAAACTTGACGACCTTCAAATAAACTCAAGGTCATGTCATTATCACCTTGTACATAATGGTAATTAGCACGTGCGCTCGTTCGTTAGCAATCGATTTTGGCTTAGGGCAAAGAGCAAAGCTGTGACCATTCGTTTGATTAGCCAGGTTTCGAAGTTTTCCGAGTCTCTAGAGAGCTCGTTGTGTCTAGGGTGGGCTGTTGGCGACATATATATTGATCACAATGATATTTTGCCATCGTGTTAAAGATGCTCCATCGCCGACAGAGCATATACATACGATAGGTTAGTTATATCATTTGGGCGATGACTGATGGTTGATCTTGTCTATATATCTGATTAACACAAAAATACATATAAAATCATCTGATTTTCTTTGTTGTCTCCGCAATCAGTATATCTCCTTCCATATAAGGCATACTGTTATGGATATCGTTTCGGACGCAGTTAATTATTTTAAATACTTTTACATTGACGTAACATATTTTAAGAACATCAAACTTTTCGGTCACGGTACAATATGTAGTGTTAAGTTCTCAAGTAAGTAATTTTTGTTGTTACTGAAGGAAAACACTAATTCATCTGCTCATGTTTTAATAGATACAAAATACCTTTCATCGGCGGTGTAGCATCTTAAATATATCCATTTATCTACGAGAAACAAATCAGGGTTGGAGTAACCTAAGGTTAAAATGTTTGATTGCAAATGTCGATACTATCAATCATTAAACCATTTACAATGTGACATTGGTTTAATTTGTTTATGTACCGGAGTTCAATACTTCAAGTGTTTATTCGACTTGATGCCGTACGGCTCATATTCTACCCGAGTGCCACAAAATGTAAAACCCAGGCTTGCCGAGGTATTTTTACAACATTTTGTGATCCCGATGGAAGGATAATCCTATCCATCATATTCACATTTTAAAGAGTTTTTTTCCTTTCTTATACCTCGACGTTTTGATACAATTTCACAATAGACTTTTCTATAGGTTTACCAGGACATAATTCAGTATTTAAACAATACGTTCAACAGCAAAATACAAAATCTTCTCCCTGGCAATTAAATCGTCGAGATGATATACATATGTATAGCTGTAATTTAAGATAAGTACATAATGGCATTATTTCAATAGCTATGATGGATATGCTGAAAATATCTGGTTAATTACCTCAGTAATAGACCAAATAATCTGTCTCTTAAATGAGCTACTTCTCTTTTTTGTCGTTATTGATACGCTCATTTTACACAAAAAGAAAAGGAGCGACAACAAAAAGAAAAGGAGCTCATTTTAAGAGACAGATTATTCGCTCTACCTCAGTAACATTCTCTTCAATCTAGATTTCACTGGTTCTACCATCTAAGCAGATTCCAAAATCATTGAAAAAAAAATAAACAAACGACATTTTTCGTTAAGCATTCAGTTTATCTTCAGATACAAGTGCTCTTACATTGTAAACTTATTTCTGTAGGAATGTTTCTTTCTGAACATATGTTAGGCATAAAAAACAAGAATTTTACAGTGCATAAATTTTGTGTTAGAATAAAAGTTTTGAAGGCATCAAACATGTTTGTACATGTATGTTCATTTGAATAATTTTCACACCTTATTTTATCAAATCTGATGGTTTTCAATAGATTACTGTATACAAAATAGCAAGTCAAAATTTTCGGCACATATAACTCTTCATTGAGGCAGCTTTGGCAAAATTTAAAATCCCATTTTTCGAAATGAACTCAGCTAGTGAACACTCGTTCATGATACATTTGTATAATTACACGTATTAGACATATAGAATGTATATATGTTTACTTGAATGTTGAAATACCAGGTTTCAGACAAAAAAAAATTAAATTGATTGAACGAGAAATACACACAGATACTAAATAATTCTGTCTGATATTTCCTCCGCATCGTTTTCTCATTTTGTAGGTAAAATAAAAAAAAAAATAAAAAAAAAATAAATAAAAATAAAAAGATGCATCATGGATGTGACGTTACGCGGTCGAAATGATATAAAAATTATTCAAAACAACAGATAAAAACATCCCCGATATCCAGGGATTTCTATCACTGTCATTATACTCATCCCTGGACAAGCTCATTTCAAACTATATTACGGCAGTGAATAGTAATTACTCATGGAGTATCGAGGACACAGAAAACATGAATCGCTGTGAAAATGTCGACTCGAAAATGTCTTTATTAAATAAAAAAAAAAGCAATTTGGAAATATGTATGATTGGCGGACAAGCAGACGGAAAGACAAAGGAACACTGTGGTTAAATGTGACAGACACGCACGGACAAACAACAGACACGCACACTTGTAACACAGACACGTAGATAGACAATATCTATCGAATTACTTACCCCTAAAAAATGTCACAACTCATACGTAAGTCAAACGCAGCTAAATCACGTTTTCTTCTGAGGAACCGCCAGACAGTATACCGACATCTACAGAACTACAATGACTGTTTTTCACCTTCGTAAACCACTGTCAAAAACCAATGTCATTTACACACTAGAACTCGTACGTGACCTATCGCGGTTACATATCAGATCGATGTATCCAATGTTTACAATTAAACACAGTTTGGAACGATGACAAAAATCGATTTTATAAACAAGCCGGTAATAGCCTGTCGACAGAATCTTCGCACAAGTTTTCGCAAAACACGCAAGCAAAATAACACTTCTTTAGTCAACGGCTAATTTTCCCCGTTATTCGTTTGTGATGTGTTCCGTTACCGTGACAACGGTATACGGGTGCGATCACATGTACATGCGCTGTGACCATCTGCCCGAATCGATAATGAAAGATAAAAGTATTTCCATGCAAACCTTAACAGTAATGGTAGTTTGTGTTGACCGGAGTACGGCTTATATATATATATATATATATATATCGATCTTGGCGGATTAATCTTAAAATCGAGTGTCTGTATTACGTCATATAGTATTTATGGTAGCACTGAGGTTAATACCACTTGAGGATAAAGTTGATGATGATGATCAAAAATAGAATCGGTGGATGATAAATTCAGTTTGATTCAAAAATAGTATGAAAAATGACACGTTCAAATCATACAATTATATAAATGGATTTATTTTAATATCAAGAACATGAAGCGTTGGCTTAAAAATTCACTTCATCAGCCAATAAAGAAACAAATTACGTCATAATCTGTAACGTCGCTTCTGAATCTGTTTAGCTGAAGTAATGACGTAATCATTTCATAGAGAGAAAAACAGAGTCAAGAAATATATTTGGAATCGTAAAGAAATTATCTTTCGTATATTGAATTGGATATGTTTTCCATATACGCAATGGTTTATAATAAACAAAAACAAATATACCCTCTCCCCCATCGACACACATAATATAGCTATTGTTCCACCCTTTCCTAACGAACTACTAATGTTATTCTATAATTCTGCTAAAAGGTCACTAGACAACCATTACATGCAAATTTCTAGACTTAGACAGGGACAAGGATGTAATTAAGGCCTCAAAAATCATTCACATGTACGTAATTATATCAATCTTATGTTACATACAAAACACATAAGTATACAATGTATATATAAGACCAACGTCCTCGGTAACCGCAATCGGGTATATCAGAAAAACCTTCTCAGAAGGGAAGTAACTCTGTAAGATCAGTTTTTTTTTTTTTTTTTTTTTTTTTGGTAGTAGTTTAATTCACATCATTAGGCATTAAAATAGTAAGATAAATGTAAAACTAGAAATAAATAATATTGACAGGAACAAAGGGGGGATAAAAATAAATATATAATAATAAAAAAATACTGGCCAGTATGGGATTTGAACCTAACGATATAGACATCTCCATGGACACTATGGGTTATCGGTAAACGATATATTTCTGATGCTAGGTTAGAATATCAACCACAGAGAATAAAAGTTAAATACTAGATATCCCACTTTTTTAAATATCCGCATTGAATTACTTTTCAAATATCCGCATTTAATTACTTTTAAATATACGCATTTAATTAATTATTATTTGGCAAATATTTTTTCAAATACGCACATTCAATTGCTCGTACACGTAATTATCAAATATCACCATAATCTATTATGGAATACCTTGTTTTTTAGCATTATATATACCTGGTCTATATAAAACTAAACTGGGGGAAGAGAGATAACTCTAGTTGCCTTCGCTGGTATTGTACAATGTACAACATATACTTGAGTGGTAATACAATAAAAACCTGTCTTAGCGACCACCTCTGTCTTATCGACCACCTCTGTATAACGACCACCAGCCTAACGAGACAACTCATTAGCGGGATAGCGAGTATAGTTAACTATGGGTGACACTATAGTTTTGTTTTCCATTTTAAGCAGTTTATTTGATCTGTATACATGGTTCATGATATATATATTTGTCTTAATCTAATGCATTGTTTTAATGTAATAGAGTTTGAGACGTTAATAGAATTATCATCTCTAGAATTACCCATCCTCGGAAAGCAGTGTCTTAAACCCAACTACGCTCCACAACCTGTGCTAGCGTAGGCTGATTACGATGAAAGAGGTCTGGTTATCTCATCTTGATTTCGACCAGGTGGCGACACTGTTCCCGGTCCAGCAGTTTTGGAACTCTCTAATGTTTACCTTGACGATCTAATGATGTGCCGGTAATCAGCGTTCTAATAAGTTTAAATATTAGTCACTGATTATAATTTTTACATAATTTGGCGTGTACGTAAAGACCAGCTAGTTACGAAAAATTTCTTTCTTCATACCTTGGGATGTCTTTATCGACAGCTTTCACTGTATGTAAAAGTTATATGTGCCATAAAAATATAACTTGGTGAATTTATCAGATGTTATTTCTTCTTCAGTAATCTATTGAAAACCATAAGGTTTGGTGAATTAAGCTGTGAAAATCATTCAATGGACAAACAAACATGTATAAAGCCTTATAATCATTTTTCACAACACCGAACTTATGCACTGCAAAATTTTTGTTCTTTTTAAGTAAGTGTAGATGGGGGGATGCAGAAATCAATTTGAATTATTGATATTTCTGTAAAAATGTGAAATGAAATTAAAGACAAATTTGGCTTCATACATGTAGTCTGACCGCATATAATCAAATTCAAATTCAAATTCTTTATTTGCATTAAGTTTTTCAACTTATTTGCTTTTTACAAAGAATAATATCAAAATACAATTAGCATACATACAGGATAAGTGGAGAATGGACAAAGCATTACATTAATGACTTTCTCAAAATAGTTGCATTATAAATATATTTACTAAGTGGATTTAATTCTTTTATATTTGTAGTACTCAAAAGTTTGGTTAATTTAAATACAGCCAGGTTTTTCCCAATAATATCTTTTTATAAATTTCTTTCTAATAATCTTGATACATTGGACAAAATGAGAATAAAATGAATTCGTCCTAATATTCACGAATGAGAGGGTCACAAAACTGACAAACATGCTCACTTCTATCTTAAATTTGAAAAACGTCCAGATTCATATGACAAGTTATTGTGCCGGATACCCTATTTTTGTCAACGATACAATAGATTTTGTTTGGAATATTACTTTGTCAAAATAAGTTTGCTAAACAACACTTGATTCAACACAGGTGACGAATATAAATAGAGCTTAGAAGAGTTTCTAATATAGATGACAAACCTTGAAAGCTACATCATTAATTCTTTTGTCTGATTATTGGTTAACAATATTTTGATGGAACAACTTTCATGCTAGGTTTACCCAACCATCACACAAAAAGCCATGACTGTACAATACCTATCTTTGAACACACATCTACCATTAAAACATTGTCAGATTTGGTAAATTTCAATTAAAACATTAGTAAGCAGTTTTTAAAAATACAGTTATTAAATCTTATTTTTTCACCAGTATTTAATCATTCGATACTTTCTGGGCTAAAAAACGGAGAGTAAACGACCAAGTTCAAATAAGACCATTAGCATTGCAAGTGGTATATTTTCTAAACATGTAACCTATTTACAGACATTCAAGGCTGTACTTTTCAATATCTGGAGCTTTACAGCCACCCCAGAACTCCGATCATTAACTTAATACACTGTTAACATATGTAATCTAAAAATAAAGTTTAAAAGAGTAACAAAAAATTTTCATTTGGCACTAGATTACATTTTGAAAACAAAGCAAACACAGGCCTTTCGCCTTCGTTTCTGACCACGTTTTTTTGTAATGCCATTTAAACTTATTATTAAATTAAAAACAAACTCCCAAATAGCGTAAATTGGTCTACAAAACATTCAAGTCTGTTCTGCATCATAAAACCCAACAATCTTCTTTACGGTAACTTGCCACTTTTTCCTACAAAACCATCTATTCTTAGTTTTCTTCAACATTCACCAGTTAGATTCACACGTTTCACAATAATTATGTAGGCTGTTCAGCAATGTTTTGTCTAAATCTCTGGTCAGATTCCGCAAACAAAACTAAATCATCAGCATTACATAATGGAAAGAGCTTAACTCACCAAATTGGTAAATCATTACCCAGTTCTATAAAATAGTTTTCAAAAGTCATTAACATACAAACGAAAAACATTATCGGTGACATAACTTATCTCCTTGAGCGAGGCCCATATTGTTTTACTATAAAAAAATCCTGAAATCTCCCATTTACAGTTACACAAGATTTTACTTGGCTATACATTGGGGAAATTTATAGTTTTAGTAAGTTTCTCTAATTCAAGTTGAGATACATTTACCCCCACCAAATTTCTGCATCTATCTATAAGCGTCGAAAGCTCTTTTAAAAATCCACAAAACAGCAAAAATAATCTTTTTATTCTCTTAAGAGATTTAGTAATAATAGAATGGAGCACAAAATAGCATCAAACTGTAACTTTAATTCCAGGGCGAAACCCAATTGGGCATCAGTAACAACACTGTTTTGATTTTCCGACCATTGTATTAAGACGATTATTTAAATTGATGGTAAAAGTTTTGCCATAACAGCTAAGAAGAACTAACTCTATAATTGGCGGGTCACTACGGTCCCTCTTTCTTATCCACTGTACTAATTACACGCATTGACCAGCTTTCAGGGAAAAAACCTTGAGTTTTAAAACATTATTGAAAATTTTTATTAAGAACAGGATTCAAGTATGTACTGGGCTTCGATAAGATATTCCGTTAAGAATGCATCCCAGGCCGTGAGATTTTACCCTCTTTTTCACCCCTAAAGCCTTTTTCAAATTTCCTGATGGTAATGGGTTTATCTAAATCTCAAACAGTAGAGTCATCCGTTTATCTATGGTGAGCCTGGTCAATAATTATAACAGAAAGCTCTTTGAAATGATCATAAAAATCAGAGGATCAATGTGCTGTTGGTTTTTAACTCGTTTCCTAGAAGAAAATTTTTTAAAAAATTATCTAGGGTTATGTTTCTTTAA
>SAYR01073692.1:1206516-1234306 GCA_004382745.1 Argopecten irradians irradians | reverse complement strand
ACCCTGTGTCAGTTTAGTTACAGATAGTTTAGACCCTGTGTCAGTTTAGTTACAGATAGTTTAGACCCTATGTCAGTTTAGTTACTGATATTTTAGACCCTGTGTCAGTTAATTACAGATAGTTTAGACCCTATATCAGTTTAGAGACTGATAGTTTAGACCCTGTGTCAGTTTAGTTACTGATATTTTAGACCCTGTGTCAGTTTATTTACAGATAGTTCAGACCCTATGTCAGTTTAGAGACTGATAGTTTAGACCCTGTGTCAGTTTAGTTACAGATAGTTTAGACCCTGTGTCAGTTTACTTACTGATAGTTTATACCCTATGTCAGTTTAATTACAGATAGTTTAGACCCTATGTCAGTTTAGTTACTGATAGTTTAGACTGTGTGTCAGTTTAGTTCCTGATAGTTTAGACCTTGTGTCAGTTTAGTTACTGAAAGGTTAGACCCTGTGTCAGTTTAGTTACCAATAGTTTAGACCCTGTGTCAGTTTAGTTACTGATAGTTTAGACCTTATGTCAGTTTAGTTACTGTTAGTTTAGACCGGGTGTCAGTTTAGTTACTGATAGTTTAGACACTATATCAGTTTAGTTACTGATAGTTTAGACCCTATATCAGTTTAGTTACAGATAGTTTATACCCAGTGTCAGTTTAGTTACTGATAGTTCAGACCTTATGTCAGTTTAGTTACTGATAGTTTAGACCCTATGTCAGTTTAGGTACAGTTAGTTTAGACCCTATGTCAGTTTAGTTACCAAGAGTTTAGACCCTGTGTCAGTTTAGTTACTGATAGTTCAGACCCTATATCAGTTTAGTTGCTGTTAGTTTAGACCCTGTGTCAGTTTAGTTACTGATAGTTTAGACCCTGTGTCAGTTTAGTTACTGATAGTTTAGACCCTGTGTCAGTTTAGTTACTGATAGTTTAGACCCTGTGTCAGTTTAGTTACAGATAGTTTAGACCCTATGTCAGTTTAGTGACATATAGTTTAGACTCTATGTCAGTTTAGTTACTGATAGTTTAGACCCTGTGTCAGTTTAGTTACATATAGTTTAGACCCTATATCAGTTTAGATACTGATAGTTTATACCCTATGTCAGTTTATTTACAGATAGTTTAGGCTCTATGTCAGTTTAGTTACTGATAGTTTAGACTCTATGTCAGTTTAGATACCAATAGTTTAGACTCTATGTCAGTTTAGTTACAGATAGTTTAGACCCTATGTCAGTTTAGTTACTGATAGTTTAGACCCTGTGTCAGTTTAGTTACATATAGTTTAGACCCTATATCAGTTTAGATACTGATAGTTTAGACTCTATGTCAGTTTAGTTACTGATAGTTTAGACTCTATGTCAGTTTATTTACTGATAGTTTATACACTGTGTCAGTTTAGTTACTGATAGTTTATACTCTATGTCAGTTTAGTTACTGATAGTTTAGACCGTGTGTCAGTTTAGTTACTGTTATTTTAGACCGTGTGTCAGTTTAGTTACTGATAGTTTAGACCCTGTATCAGTTTAGTTACTGTACTAATAGTTTAGACCGTGTGTCAGTTTAGTTACTGATAGTTTAGACCCTGTGTCAGTTTAGTTACTGATTTTTTAGACTCTAAGTCAGTTTAGTTACTGATAGTTTAGACCCTGTATCAGTTTAGTTACTGTACTAATAGTTTAGACCCTGTATCAGTTTAGTTACTGATAGTTTAGACCTTATGTCAGTTTAGTTACTGTTAGTTTAGACCGTGTGTCAGTTTAGTTACTGATAGTTTAGACCGTGTGTCAGTTTAGTTACTGATAGTTTAGACCCTATATCAGTTTAGTTACTGTTAGTTTAGACCCTGTGTTAGTTTTTTTGCTTAATGTTTATGTCACTTTCGTTGCTGGTAATTAAAAAAAACTGATTAGTTTTCGTCATAAATACTGACTTATGGTACTAGATATATTGGTCGATCGTTTGTCGATAAATTTCTTCACATATTGTAATGATAGATCAAAACATCTCTACGCTAAACATGTTTTTAGTAATCTTAGAGATAATTATCTTGCATACACGGATTTAGTTACATTTCCAGATGTGAAATAATGGTATACCTTATCTGCAAAGTGTTTTCAATTGTGCTTAGCACATTTTTATTCATTCTGGAGAATCTAATCAATTACTGGAAGGAATCGATGAACAATACGGACGGGCTGATTAAATTTGAATGTACTTGGAAGCTGCGATACATACACGTAAACATGAATATGCACATCCGGTTTTAGGGCGAAAAAGTAATCGATAAATGTAGCATCACTTGACCTATAGTCGATAAACATCTTCCCGGATACATCTCGTTGTGCACACACACACACACACGGACACCACGTGCACCTCTCTTTCTTTTATCTCCCATGCTTTCCTTTATCATTCATGCTTTTTGCTATCCAGAACGAGGCTAGAGATGTAAGAATTGTTTCATAGTAGAATGTAAACACGGGACCTCCGAACACTAGCCGAACCGAATGCTCTACCACTGAAGATTCCTGCATGCGGTCTCATCAATGATCGACTTAGTCCAATCCCGCTAAATAGTCAATTTACATTGTACATGATATATGATTAGAAAGAACTTGGTGTGAATGTGCAAATCTCATAAAAAGAGTGCATCATTCGACACACTAGGGAAATTGGGTGCGAAAATTTCTGAAGGAATAACATTTCTTAAATCAACCGAATCTCATAAAAAATGGATTCATCTCTTGACACACACCAATCATTCTATATGTACATCGGAGGAAATCAGACACGATATAGATTTAAATAATGTAAATTGAAGAAAAAAAGTAATCGATAAATTGAAGAACAAAATAATAGATAACATAACCTGCACTAGGCATTGTTATTGTACAGGTGCGTAGATATCGACTACTCAGTCACCTGTGACGGTACCGGTCCATTAAGTAAGTGATGATGAGAATACCTTAATGAATTATGTACCAACACAAGGGAATACACACCGAGACCTATATCGGCAAAACTTCATTCATCTTAGAGGCCCACACAGGGGTTCTAGATTTATAATTTAAAATGCACATTATTTTTATCATTTATTTTTTAAAGCATAAATATCAGCAATATACATAACACCATTTGGTTTTGATATAGAAAAAATATGTGTGAAACGACATGATATCGGCACGAAAACTACATACTATTAAATTTATAAATCCCTAAGGTGCCCCGATTCATTAACTGCACTTGGGAAACGTATGTACGTATATATAGGTAGATATCTAGATCTACTGGTAGCGGATGTACGATTGAATGAATCTAATGCCAGAATGAGATGAACACAAAAACGTTAGGCTCACTAGTTAGGCTGTTGATACAGCGATGGTCGGGGTCGCGTTTGTGTTTGCCATAGTAATGGAATATTCGGCACTATTCATGCATTTCTAGGATACAGTTTAACAAAGGTTAGTATTTTGTACCTTTTTCTGTATAGATAATGTCTCTAATTTTAATAAGACCAATTTTGTCTTATTAATTGCATTAGAAAATAATGTTCTAAAACCAAATGAGTTCTGAAAACCTAAAAATAATATCGCCACTAAACTGTTTTAAAGATCGTTGCAATAGATGTACCTACGACTCGATGTCGCGAAATTATATCGCCGTCAACTAGCCATGATAAATGTTAAATTAAATCGCTTCAATAAGTCGTTACGCATAAAAGCTCAAAAATAGTCAATGCAAATATAAGTTGATTTACAATACACTGTAAATAGTTTTTGTGATACAGGGTGTGGGTGTGGATAGATGTTATTTTAATGAGTACAAAACGATGGTCTTGCAAACAGTATCATTGTACAAACTGTTCACGTTACGTAATTAGTGTCCTCGTGTGTTGTGTAGAGGAACGCAAAGACATAAAATCAAATAAAAATCTTAAATTTAGAAACGTCTTTGGATGATGTAACATCGTGCCATTGACGCGGTTTCGTAATTTTAGCCAATCGAAAGAGTCGTTTACTATAAATCAATGTTATTTTGAAGATTTTTTTTCGCAATTTGAGCCAATTAAAAGAGTCGTTACAATTTTATCATGAAACTTCCTTGTCATGACCATGATTGAGACATAACCTCAATATACAATATGAAATATAGAAAAAAATATTATCGCCTTCTCGAAGACCAAAAACATATACCATGTATTTCTATATTGCTATAGTCCAAAAATGATAGAATGCGCTGCATATTTTATTTAATTGATGAAAATATTGGACATCAAAACTGAAATCTAAATAATTTGTTAATTTAATTATATCGTATTGTTCCAAATACTCGTTTAATTGACAAACCAGGAAATACTTTGATGATTATTGAGTATTTTGATAAATAATATACTTTCTATGATATCAATGTTTACATATGCCACTTTAGATCCCTATATTATGCTCTCCAGTTTCTTCTGTGTTTCGCGTGTTCTGATTGTTTAGTCTTTTAAAAAAATAGTATTTTTACCTGCTCATATGGGAATAGCTGACGATGTTTGTTTTTAAATTGCATATCATCCTAACATTAAGGGCGGTCTATGAACACGATTCGATGCAAATGGCCATGGGGACTGCATGGGTGTTTGGGTTAAAACCGCTAAGATCATATTTGTGTGGATGTCTGTTTATTTGTGGAGGCTGCAGTTTATTCATACCCCATTCTCTTAAAACAAGCATTTACATCCACATTACATTGCAATCGTTGCCTACACCATATGTCGTTATAAATGATTTTAGCTATCAACAGCACTATAAACTCAATTACCGTATTTCATTCGTGACCATTCTGGTTAAAATTACCACGCCTGTTCAGGCGACAGAGGCCAATAATAAGCGATGAACATATGGTTTTAATTAGATTGTATATTCGTGACGTGCGTTATTACAATAGTCGAATTCTTGCCATTATATAGTGCTATCTCACTGAAACATACCGCCAAAATATTCATCGACTATCTGATGCTTTTCCTGATGACTCTTTGGTGATTCCAGAACTATATTACATACAACACAGGTCTATGCCACAGAATCATACTGTATTTGAAACATTACAAATGTAGCGAGGAATCACATCTGCTACATGATACTGTTACATATATCAAAATTATTAGTTAATTGGTTGGCAAGCCGGTTATATATGTGTAACGTCTCATTAAAGTTACATGCGCCATAATTTTCATACTCACGAATCAAGAATAGCTTTTAATTATTTTATTCACCGTAAAAATACCAATATTTTGAGAATTATCATTTTGGCAGTGAAGCCTCTACAGTACAGTGAAATAAGTTCATACAGTCAGACCATGAAGTCGAATTGTTGTCTATGATTTCATGTTACTTTTCTACGGTGTTATCATTAATTATAAAGTGATTTCTGCAGATATGTTTCCATCTAGACATACAAAAGGCATAAAAAACAAGAATTTTACAGTGCATAAATTATGTGACGTAACAAATGTTTATAAGATATCATGCATGTTTGTCCGTTTGAATGATTTTCACATCTTAATTTAACAAATGTGATGGTTTTCGATAGATCACTGACGAAAAATAGCATGTCAAAATTAGACATGACCCTTTACAGACGGCCATGTATGTGTGTACAGTGTTGCGTGTGTGAAATGTATTTTGGGGGACTGCAGTACGTTAGCGTTATGTGTTATTGTTGTTGAGGTTCTGGAGTGTAAAATTTCGCGAATTACCGTTTGTAATTTTTTCCCCGGTTGTTTATTTTCGCGAATTCCCAACGTAGCCCCCGAATACGTCATTCACTAATTGATAATGTGATATGATAAAACCAGGAACAATTCCGAGAGGTTTTAAATTTCGCGAGTTAGGTTTAATCCGTGAATTTAGCGAAATTAAAACCCACGCAAATATTAACCAGATTGTTCATGTCACCAAAAGAAGAATATCGAACAGTGTTACGAAATCTTGAAATAGTCTTAAGTCTAAAATAGTCTGAAACAGTCACAGATGACGTTACAAAAATAAAGTTATCTTTGATTGGCTGTTTATGATCCGGGGGCCTATATCTGGTTGTTTTTGCACCATAATGACCTAACTCGTCTCGATGTCTTTGTCAGTCTAGTTTTCTAATCGATCCACTAGAATATTGGTAGCGTGTCGACGGCTCTAACACAGAGAATGGAGACAGGTTGTATGGATCAGTGTTACAGTAGCCTAGTTATAGGACATATCTAGTCTTTACCCCGTCACCTATAGTATGTAACGCACGCACGCACGTGTTGTATAACCTGCTCGTGTCAGTTATTTATAGCCCATATTGTCCTCCATTGCATAATGTTATACAATGTACATTTATTTTCGTTACATTTCATCCCATTGTCTCCTTTTGATATTTGGATACGGATGGCCGAGTGGTTAAGACGAGTTGTCTCGAAACAAGCCCTCCGCTTCTGTATCGCGAGTTCGAATCCCATATGGGGCAGTTACTATGTACCTGTCTCCGGTCGATGTTGTTTCTCCGGGCACTCCGGATTTCTTATCTACAAACCTGGCACGTCCTTACATGACACTGGCTGTTAATAATAGAACGTTAAACTGATACAACCCAAACCCGAACCTGGATACGGGGACGCTCTAGTATAATAAAAATAGCGGGAATATTATTGTCCGCAGCTTCTGACACACAGACATTGACACACGCAACACATTGAATACATAGGAGGCCATCCTTCACTTATCCTAACTGTTATCATAACGTTTAGCTAATCCAACCAATCAAAACGCCAAGCAACTTTCTTGACTTAAGATTTTTTTTTTCTTTCTGTTGTGCTATTAAACTGCACCATACTGTAAAAGACACCTAGAAGAACAAAAAGAATGTTAGGTGCAGATGTGTCCTTTGAACAAAGAGTTTACCTCTTTTTCTGCATTTTAATAACGTGCATTGTTTTTAAAGGCGACTAAAATTGAAAATTTTGGTTCGTTAGTACTGGTGTCTAGACCGTGATACATGCTGCATAAGTGGGACGACTGGTTAGTCTTTAGTCAGTATAGTGTGACTGGATGGGTTACAATACTATATAGTATACTGTTCTTTGTCTTCCGGCTGTACGGTTCACTGGGCTAGCACTATGAAAAGGTTTGTTCGTCGTTAAAAATGACACAAAGGTTTTTTTAGTGAGGTCAAACTATGATACAGTACTTTTATCGATATATGACATATTTGGAATATCTCAATTTACAATAATCCATTAAACCTCCATTACGGTGTACTTTTATGATGATTGGAGTTTAAATCGAGTGTGAAACGAGCGTTTTATAGCTCGCTTGCTATAGCATGTGAGCCACGTGTAACGGTGACCCAGATACCAAACAAAGTATGAAATATATGAAATAAATAATAAATCGACAGCATCACGTTTTCTTAATATTTTTTGTATGAAATTCAATAACGCTGTATCAGCGAAATTTCTTGACACGTTTTCTGGACAAGATCTACATCGTCGGCAATAGAAGTGATAATGAGATGGGCTGATATGAGTGTTGATAAGGCTCTAATATGTCGTGTTTATTACTCGAACTTCCTTAACCATTGGAATACTATAATATGAAACATGACGACAAAATACCTTTGGAAGCCATGGTCATGTAAAGTTAGCAGACATGTGAGGTGAGATCGATAATAATAGCTTCTTTTATTAGTCTTCTTGATAATGCTAATCCATAATAGTGGGGGAGGAGAAATAGGTTCCCATGTACCCCTCTGGCAGTTTTTTGAAACATGTTTTTTTTAGGACTGATATGATGTCTAGTTTCATTTTATGCCTGTTGCCATTGACAACTAATGGCGGCCATCTTGGATTTCAGGTATCAAAAATGGCCAAAATGACACATTCGCATATATGCGCATAGATTGAGAACCAGACAACATTCAGAGGCACATAAACACATTTTTCGATATGATTGAATCTTGCTGAATACGATTAAACCATAATAATGACGTTATGTCTTGTCATTTTTATGAAATGACGGGAAAACATTGAAATTTTCAGCTTTTTTTCCCTAAAAAATCGATAAATGTCATAATTTTTATCACAAGTAAAAAAATTGATGGACAAATCACCTTGTAACAGTCATTTCGAATTGAACCAACCCTTGTGTAAACATATGTGTACTATAAAAAGAAAGATCGCATCAATGAGGTCGGAAAAAGAGAGGGATCCCCCCCCCTAAAAATTTATCAAAAAATGGCCAAAATGACACATTCCCATATACACGCATAGATACCGAACCAGACAACACACAGAGACAAATAAAAACATTTTTAATTATGATTGAAACATGCTGAATACGATCAAATCATAATAATGGCGTTACGTCGTCTCATTTTTGTGAAAGAACGGGAAAACAATGAAATTTTCAGCTGTTTTCCCCTAAAAAAATCGATAAATGGCATAATTTACATCACAAGTAAAACAATTGATGGGCAAATGACCTTGTAAAAGTCATTTCGAATTGCACTAACCCTTGTGTAAACACATGTGTTCATAAAAAGATATATCGCATGAGTGAGATGGGAAAAATAGAGGGAACCCCCCACCCCCACACCGAAAAGAAAATGCAGAGGACAAAAATTGAAAAACAAAAAATAAAATAAATTAAAACTCCAAATATTCTGTCAACACATTGTAACAGATATTCTGAATTGAACTGACTCTTGTCTAAACATATGTGCATTATAAAAGGATATATTTATGGTTTTAGCAGAAGAAGCGAGATGACCTCCAAACCCCTCCCCAATAATTTAAAGAAAATATATAAGATACTCCCTGATCCAGTTTGTATCAAAAGGCTAGTTCATATGTTTTATCCATAATTCAGGCAGTTCCCAATAACCGTAATAATTTATTACTTTTAAGTGAAAACAACTGGGTTCGAACTATTCTCCAATTTTGGATATACCTCCCCTTGAAAAAGATGTACCAGGGTGATGCCTGCTCGCATAAGTTAAAAACTACAAATACATATAATATCTGCTGAGGAGGAACAGTCACAGACTGAGCCGCCAAAACGGGATCCTAGGAAAACAGCCAATTAGAATGAGAGGACAGGGACCGTAGGTAAAAGTCATTGAAAGTAGTCTGACCACGCCAAAAGGCAGCCGATATAATGTCCTGGAACCAGGACTCATTATGGAGAGCCAAAGAAGCCGCAAGGGCTCTAACCTCATGGGCCATCTCCTTGCATTTCGCCCCAGATTGATAATTAGACTGCTCATAAGCAATCCTGATCACCTGACATATCCATCTGGAGATGTACTGGGAGGAGAAATCCTGCTGACCCTGTTTAATGGGCAAGAATAGTGCATCGCCCCCTTGTTTTATCAATGGAACACCTAAGCGTCCTACTGGGACAAAGCAGCCGATCATTCTCCTTCGACTCAATAGAGATTGTGAATCTTTACCAAAAAGGCAGGATCAGTGAGTAGGGAAACAGAGCTATATCTGGCCCAACGAAGCACGAAAAAGTGAATAGGTGGATATCACTACTCCTACCGCCTGAGGCAAAAGCAAGCAGGAAGTCAAAAGTTAAAACCTTAATGGAGACCGACACCAAAGGCTCTTAAGGAGCCCCTTTCAGTAATACAAGTGCTAGATTCCACTATGGAGCTAACAGCCGTACCCTAGGCCTGTCCAGACTGAACCACCTAAGCAAGGCAGAAAAGAGTTGGAAGACCATAACTCTGATCTACCATGAGAACACAGTACACTGGAAATAGCCATGCAATAGCCTGCAATAGTACTAGAGGCAAGTTTGCGTTCTCGAAACAAATAGAGATGGGAATCCGCAATCAGCTGGGCAGAGGCCTTGACCTGATTAATCTTCCTGTCGATACACCAATCACAGACGATCTTCCATGACTGTTAGACGGCAGGTGAGGAAGACCTATTGATCGGGCGATACGAGCTGATACGTCTTAAGAAAAGACTGACTGAGCGTGGCTTCCTGAGATAGCTTCCACGCTCTTGAATGGATCTTCCGGGACTGAGGCTGGAGCAGGAGATTGGTTCTGAGTGGGAAAACCAGAGGAATATCCACCAACAGAAACGACAAGAGCTCCTGAAACCAGGATTGTCTCTGTCACAGGGCGCTATCAGAAGGAGGGGAAAATGATGCTCCCGAAACTTCAATTAGAACCCTGCCCACCAGGTTGAATGGAGGGAATACATAAGCATGTATCCCCTCCCAATCTAGAGATGGAGCGTCCACAGCCCAAGTCATTTGGTCTGGCACCGGGGAGACAAAAGTAGACAATTAGTGGCGAAGTGGCGAAAAGGTTTATATGAGGTCTGTTCCACACCTAGCAAATGCCCTCAAAGATCGGGAGATTTAGCTGTCTTTCTGTCACAACCGGCTTGCGGCGTCTGGAAAGAGTATCCGCCAGAACATTCAACCTGTCTGGAAGATGCTTGACTAAGAGAGTCAACCGCATTTCCTGACAGAAGAGAAGAACACGAATGACGAGGGCACAAAGGACGTGGGACTTGCCCCCACCCTTTCTCTCCAGATACGTGACAACTGTAGAGTTGTATGTAGTCACACAAACCATCTTGGATTGTAGAATCTTCCGAAAAGCCTGCAGAGCCAACCGAACAGCCTTATCTCCAGCACGTTGATGTGCTCGGAAACTTGATCCCCAGACCACTCCCCCGACTGGCTATGGCCGTCGAGGTAAGCCCCCCAACCTGTCATCTGTCATTGCTCCAACGATTCCTAGACTCGGTGGAGTATGAGGGAATCGTCGAAATAGATGTGTACATTTATTTTCCTGGAGTGATGAAATCCTACGCCAACCTGCAGCAGTTTGATGAAAACCAAAGTAACAGTCGTGACACCGAAAGGATTTAATTTTGTTTTAATGAGCTGTGCTATACCATCGTGTCTTCAGGACAAAAAATCAAGGATAATAATTCGAACACAGTGGTACGTTTCGTTCTGGCAAGAGCCGAAAATTTATGAATAGTTCTATGTTTCCAGTTGTTCACTAAAAGAGAGTGGATTATTACGGTTCTAACCACATTCTAGTTGTAATTGGGCCGCGATGGCCGATTGGTATGATGTCTCGACATATTACCACAAGCCCTCCACCTCTGGATACCTTACTTGTTCGAATCTACAGGGGCAGTTGCCAGGTATTGACTGCTGGCGGTGTTTTTCCTCCGGGAACTCCGCCTTTCCTCCACCAATAAACCTGGCACATCATTTCATGACCCTGGCTGTTAAAAAATGTAATTGTTGTTTGGAACTGTCTGAATCATAGATCAGGAAATATGGAATTTCTGTAATAATAGTTATAAGATTTTGTTCTCTATGAGTAGTGTTGGGAAGGGGATGTCCACGATTCTTCTGCTAAAAAACGTAAAATCCTTTTATAATACACGTATGTTTAAGGTAAGTGCAATTCGAAATGACTGGTACAAGGTGTTTTGTCCATGAATTGTTTTACTTGCGATGTAATTTATTACATTTATCGATATTTTAGGGAAAAAAGCTGAAAATTTCATTGTTTTCCCGTCATTATATACGAATATGTCATTTTGACCATTTTTTGATAATTTTTTTATGGGGGGGGGGGGTGTCCCTCACTTTTTCCGACCCCATTGATGCCATCTATCTTTTTATAGTACACATGTGTTTACACTAGGGTTGGTTCAATTCGAAATGACTGTTACAAGGTGATTTGTCCATCATTTTTTTTACTTGTGATAAAAATTATGACATTTATCGATTTTTAGGGGAAAAAAGCTGAAAATTTCATTGTTTTTCCGTCATTTCATAAAAATGAGAAGACGTAACGTCATTATTATGATTTAATCGTATTCAGCATGTTTCAATCATATCAAAAATGTGTTTATTTGCCTGTGAATGTTGTCTGGTTCTCTATCTATGCGCATATATGCGAATGTGTCATTTTGGCCATTTTTGATACATGTACCTGAAATCCAAGATGGCCGCCATATGACCCCCATGGGACATTAGTTGTCAATGGCAACAAGCATAAAGTGAAACTAGACATCATACCGGTCCTTAAAAACCATGTTTCAAAAAAACTGCCAGAGGGGTACATGGGAACCTATTTCTCCTCCCCAACTATAACGTTCATAGTCTATATAGCACATTGCTCTCATTTTCATTTAATAATGACCAGAGATATCGGATGTCCGATTAACACTATTCTCTAAGGCCAAAAAATAATCTGTTGAGGGTTACCCGATCGACCCTAATTTTTTAGCCTCGACCCCACTTTTCTACTAAAACAAAATTAAAAGTCGCGATTTCGATCTCAGACTCCGGTTCGTGCCATTAGTTTAGAATGAAAATCCTCCAGACCTATCGACCCTATTTGTTTTGCCAATGTAACCCTAATGTTAATAAAACGTGGCACTCCTGTCTAGTGTCGGTCAGACAGTGTGAAGTATAGCTGAGATCATCCTCCATACTCAGGGGTTACTATCACTGACGTTTAATTTACCCCATAGTAAAACTGAAGGCAGTTCAGATGATAACATCTGACCAATCATAGGCCTGCGAAAACTTCCTTTAAAGGCAATCACACAACCCACCGTGTACCGTTGTACGATTCTTTTGATGTACATCAATGGACTAAACTACCTGTTCGGTTGCCTCCAGTTTTACCAGGAGTGGATATAACGTCAGTGATAGTAACTCCTGGATTATCGAGGGTGAGCTGAGATGAACATCTGACGTTTCTATTTGTCGATCAACAAAGCTACAGATTAACATTTTAATTCAGATAGATAATATAGTCCAGGAGTGGATATAACGTCAGTGATAGTGACCCCTGGATTATCGAGGAT
This sequence comes from Argopecten irradians irradians, assembly GCA_004382745.1. Taxonomy (NCBI): domain Eukaryota; kingdom Metazoa; phylum Mollusca; class Bivalvia; order Pectinida; family Pectinidae; genus Argopecten; species Argopecten irradians. Next base: position 1,221,424 of record SAYR01073692.1, on the reverse strand, counting down.
GAGCTGAGATGAACATCTAACGTTTCTATTTGTCGATAAACAAAGCTACAGATTATTTTAATTCAGATAGATGAAATAGTCTAGTAGTGAATATAACGTCAATGATAGTAACCCCAGGAGTACCGAGGGTGAGCTGAGATGAACATTAGTCGTTTCTATTTGTCGATCAACAAAGCTACAGATTATCATTTTAATTCAGATAGAATGAAGCTCCTTACTGATCCGAACAATACTAAACAAACATTGCAGGGCGATAGTAAACAGAGTGACGTAGATGCCTATCACTGCGGGAGTCTAATCTCGTCATTGTGATTCTAAATCCACGTTCTTTTATCCCATAAACCATTACCATAATGTGTTTACTTAACAGCCCATATAAAAAGCAATCAATTTTATAAATAAAAAACTATGAATACGATATGCAGTATATCAAATCTAAAATCTAGATTTTCATTCATGCGGAGAGCAGCTATATCATTTACTGTATATGTATAAAAATGTGTTATTTATTTAAATAGAAGGTGTGTTGGCCTGTGTATAACGAATCCATTAAATATCCGTCTATCTAACTCATTATTTTAATCAATTTTATACATAAAAGCAGCATGATTACTATATGAGGTATATCAAATCCAAAATCTAAATTTCCATTCATGTGGCGAGCAGCTATATAAAAATGTAACCGAAAGCTAAATACTTTGTACATTGTATATATAAATGTGTTATTGATATTAATAGGTGTATAGGCCTGTGTATTACAAACCCATTAAGTATTTGTCTGTTTAACTTATCATTATATTATACAATTATTTCTTCGCTCGAATTGTTTGATAATGAAATGATCTATTAATTTCAATCAATTTTATAAATAAAAAACACTATGAATGCTATATGAGGTGTGTCATATCAACCATCTATTTTTTCATTCATGCGGCGAGCAGCTATATCGTACCAGGTATACTGCAAACCAATTTTCTTTCGCGTGCGATTTACTATCGCGAATTTCGCGATCCAAATAAACTCGCAAAGTATCACGGCAAACTAACATCTACATCATTGATACTGATAGGATTTTCAAGTCATCTATTTCAAATCCGCGAATTTTAATCTTCGCGAACTTGTTTTGAAATGGAAATCGCGAAATGTAATCGCGAAAGAAAGTTGTTTTACAGTATAAAAGACATATTTTTAAAAATAGTAAATGGAAATAGGAGTGTGGGTCGGTGTATTTGTCTATTTAACTACGAATTATCGTCACCAATTATATTTTTCATTGAAATTGTTTTTGATATTAAAAGGATCTATTAATTCAATAAAAAACTACATATTTGGGATATTTTTGTTAATGTAATATAGCATAAACAAAGTTAGAGTAAGGGTAAATTATAGAATTCAATTCAAAGGTTTTATTAAATGAAATATTTTATTCGTCAAACGGATTGGACATCAGAATACGGCTATTTACTTCCAATACAGTTTATAAACATTCCGCATTCATTATATTACAAAATAAATATAAGTAAGAATATTTTCAATATTGAATAGCTGAATTATAAAATACCTTAAGATAAACCAAAATGGAGACATCCTATATGCTTTCTTCTTGTCGGTAACTTGTCGGTATATTAAAAAGCCTTTTAACACATTTTTATTCATGTGCGTGAAATCGGTATTTACGATACGTTTGACACTATATGATCGTTTATTCATTAATGCATAGAGTCCTGATTCATTTAATTTATTTCAATTATATCGTAAACAACAAAACGTGAGTCTAACCGGATCTCCGCTAAGTAGATTATTGATTTAAACGAGGGAAACAGTATGATGAAATAGATCTTTATTGAAACAGACACTTGCAGATAGGTTTGATGCGATTGAAGTTACTTCTTCGTACATGTACAACGGCATGAACGGATGTATCCGTTAAGCTGATAGAGCAAGTTGTTTTGTTCTTTGATGCTTTTCAGGAATAGTGTACTTTGTTTTCAGTATCTTACTTAAATTTGTGGTTTCATTGTAGTAAAGTAATGCTTTTTAGGAATAATGAACTTTGTTTGAGTATCTTACTTAAACTTGTGAAGTTCATTGTAGTCAAGTGATGCTTTTAGGAATAGTGAACTTGCTTTCAGTATCTTTCTTAAACTTGTGGGTTTCATTGAAGTATGCCTGAAAGGAACTGGTAATAATATTGAATTAGATGCTCTTTGTGCAGGAAAGCCCACACAAAAATTACCTATACTTTTGTAGTGTTTATTACAAATTACTCTTTTGACGTACAGCACTCTTATTAAATACCAGGCTCCAGTTCTTCAAAAGGTGATAAGGCTAATCTCAGTTTAACAACAATTTTCAAACCAAGATAAAATAATTTCTGGTCATACAAATATAACAAACAAAGTTTATGAGAATCTTTTAAGAACTCTATTATTTTATTATTTGCTGAGGTAAGTGAAGATATAATTACAAATTTTGCAGTAAATGAGAAATGAAAATTTCACTAATCATGTGATAAAGCTAATCATGCTTTGAACAACCGGGCCCAGGGCACTTACGCTATGATGAGTACCCCGAAGATTTTGTTTCAATCAGATTTGACGTACAATTTTATGAATGGAAAATGATAGCAATTCTAGTGTTTGTTCTGGTGTTTCAGTAATGAGTACGCTGTCGACATCTATAGATGAGCAACGATGTATTCTGACGTATCAGAGTTATGTCTAAAAGCTAAGAATGGCAGCAGTGCTGCCTTGAAGGTTATATCTATTGACGAATTTGATAGGGATTCCCTTTATTTAAGATATTTTGAGGTGTTTACAGTTTTGTTTATATGATATTGTATAATAAAACATAGAACATAATTCCATGCAGACCAACTAGATGTTTTTGATTGAACTTCCCGCCATAAAGGCGATATTCGGTCGATAAGGGCATCTTCTATCTGGACATCATTATTCTAGCTGACTGCCAATTTTCTGCATAAATTTAATTTTCTATATAAAGGTCAATTTTGTATATGAATGTCAATTTTGTATATGAATGTCAATTTTCTATATGAATGTCAATTTGGTATGTGAATGTCAATTTTGTATATGAATGTCAATTTTCTATATGAATGTCAATTTGGCATGTGAATGTCAATTTTGTATATGAATGTCAATTTTGTATGTGAATGTCAATTTTGTATGTGAATGTCAATTTTGTATATAAATGTCAATTTTGTATGTGAATGTCAATTTTGTTTATGAATGTCAATTTTGTATGTGAATGTCAATTTTGTATATGAATGTCAATTTTGTATATGTCAATTCTGTATATGAATGTCAATTTTGTATATGAAGGTCAATTTTGTATATGTCAATTTTGTATATGAATGTCAATTTTGTATATGTCAATTTTTTATGTGAATGTCAATTTTGTATATGAATGTCAATTTTGTATATGAATGTCAATTTTGTATATGAAGGTCAATTTTGTATATGAATGTCAATACTCTGTTTAAATTTCTTTAGGAATGACATAATCATAATGCTCAGGTTAGAGGAACTGCTGGCTTTAACCGAATGACGTGATAAGTAATAAAGTTCTGTTGTATATTTCAGATGTGAATAGTGTTCATTGGACAACATTTTACAGACATGTCGAGAGCTACAAAACCGGAAGTACTACAGAAAAATCTGGAGAAAGCCATTCAACAGAATAATGTGGAGAAGATTCTAAATTTAGTTCGAAACGAGAACGTGGACGTTAATTCACGAGATATCGGTCACGACTTGTTGACAACTCTCATGAAAGTATGTTATTTAGAAATTCCAGATCGTGAGATCGTCAATATCATTAACGAAGTTCTTGAGCGTGACCCGGAAATGAATATCCAAGATTCTCTGGGAAGGACTGCGATTATGCATGCTTGCATTTCCGGTAAACATGACGTGGTGGATTGTCTAATAAGTGATCCGGATAGCCGGATAGATATTTTTGATTTTGACGGAAATTCTGCACTGATGTACGCTGTGAAAACCGGAAGTGTTTCTATAGTGAAGAGGATTATGGACCATCCGGGAGGTTTAGCATTGTTAGATGTTTACGACACCAATGGTAAGTTTATTTTTTCAAACGATTTATTCATATAATACTTTACGTGATATTCGACTTCAATTGATTCATGAAACAATTCAGAAAGCGATGACATGAACACTTTATTTATGTTTAAACCCAATAGGGTCTAATTTAAAAAGTTTATCTTCCTCAGCGATCGCCTCTGTATTGGACTCAACACTGAAATTTCTTTGGTAATCGCTCCACATCAGTAAACGATGCTTTTGAACACGAGTACTCACTGTTTTGAATGAAAGACTACCTATCTAAGCCTACCAACTAAAATCAGGTTTTTCTTATCATTCCACAAGACTATGAGTTGGTACATGTAGATTGGTGGCAATGATACTACTAGGGACATATATCTCTTAATTCAAAGATTACCACAATGCTGGGAATCTCATATCTCTCGACTTCCTACCAAAAACATTTAAATATGTGAGACAAATGCCACTTTTAAAGGTGATTTGCGAAAATTAACCCCCGCAAATAAATTCCTAACAGTAAGTCGCGAAATTTTATACACACGCAAATTAACATCAGTAAGTGTATGTGATAAAACACTAATACGATCCTGTTTATCGTGAATGTTTTTATCATAATTTGGCACAGCCATACAGCGTTGTACAGTATGTATTTATAAACTATATTGTATTTAACACTGTACGAAATCGAAAATCGGTCAGAGACGCTGTAATCAAATGTATGTCAATGCGTATATCATTCAGAAGAAACGCAGCTGTACCTAAAAACCCGGTGTACCTATAATAAGACGATTAACGCAGATTTATCAACTTAATCCGGATTTAATTACGGATTAACACACATAAAGGTCAATGTTAAAGAAAGGATAGTCTAGCGTCAACTTAGGAATGTCTTTGTTATTCTAGTGGTGATTATACTAACTCATTCACCCCTGAAGACACATTTAGACTCTTCTAAATCAAAGACTGGACAAGTCCATTATGGAATTTCAGGGGTGAATGAGTTAAAGGATTATTTCGAAATATTTTACTTCATATTACCTAGGAAATAAGTTTAACCCGTTAAACTTTGTTTCTGTTATCAATTCATTCGTTGGAGCTATATGTGCTGTAACATTCATACTACCGAACCAAAGCTAACTTTAATTAAGCGTTCTGATCTGATAATCTGCGAAATTTTGGCATCTGTATAGACCATAGATTTCATAATAAATGGTAATTAAATCTTTTATTTACATTTTTGACTTATTTGAAGGTATTTGCTTTGAAGTTGTTAAGAGTAAAGCAAGAAGATTGTTTAATAAGTAATTATTACAAATTAAATCCAAAGGATGAAACAGCCATAATTGACAGTCATCAGTTGACGTGGTTACGTCAACATTAGTGACGTCATAATGGCCGTGTCTTGGATGTCAATGATATTAATAGAAACGTACTTAATTCGGCTTGGTTGATAATACCGTAATTGCTAATGTAGAAATTGGTTTTAATATCATGTTTGATACGACGTGATATTCAGTCATTACTGTACACTAATTAATTTCCGCGTGCAATTAAATTTCGTAGGGTAATAGAAATCGCGAAAACTATACTCTGCAGTACATGTAATATGTCAAGAGAATATACACTAGAATCATGTAACTCTATATTGTAAAATGAAATCGCCGTTAAAACAATCTTATTTTCTATTGTAACATTATTATCATTTTCCCATGAAAACGTTTATGCAAAACAATAATGACGCAATCAAATACTGTACAGTCGAGTCGACTTTATTCGCGGCGAATTCAATTCCGCTTTATTCGCTATTTTCAATTAAGGTGAAAACTAAGTGCCCGAACAATTTCTCATCGCAAATTTGTATTAAAAGAGAAAACTCTCGACGCGAAACAACTATACAGTAATCTTTTAAAATTTTAATGAATTTATGTTTATAATGTATTGTCATTCCTTGTCAAGGTTCCTGCAAGATATCTCTATTGTATACCGAATTTATTCACAGAAGGTTTGAATACTTGCAAACATTTAAGAATTGAGAAAAGTACTTGGAAAGCACTATGATATAGGTAAATATGCCGATTCCATATCAACTGAGAGCCGATCTGAGTTTTAACCATTTTTTAAATAGTAAAATGATTAATTATTTTTCTTTTGTTTCTTTTACAGGTATGTCTCCTTTAACTTATGCAAAGAAGAAAAGTGATCCGAAACTTTACAAGTTATTATCTTCTTACCAGAAAAACTTCCCCAAGAACAATGAACGACAACATGCTAAAACAACACTTCCACCTCCGTACTCACCGCGACTCGAACGCTTACGGAAAAAGGGCAAAACGCCTCCTGATATGTGTATCGAACGCACCTCTCCAAAATCTATTTATATCGATGACGAAACTAACCATTCGTTATCATTAAGTACACCGAAACTAAAGCGAAGGAATTACAGGAGTTCTGATGCTATAGCTTGTGAGCAGGAAGTGAACCTACCCACAATCCTTCGGACAATCAGTTCGGACACTGGTGAAAACTGCAACAGCCCATTAATGTCTCGACTCAAGGAACGCCGGAATTCTCTTTCACTTCCGGACCTGCGCAATACGTCCGGATGTCTAGTGGCCTCTGGTGAAAATACGCCTGCGTATCCCAGTAGTTCGGATGGTTACTCGAGCGAAGAGGGTGATGATTCAATATTCGGTCAATACAAATCACCGAGGAAACCAGTAAATCGACAGGTTAAGAAATGTGTGTCTGAAAATCAAATTACGTTTCCAAAAATCAAGACTCCTAAAAATAAACAACTACAGCGGACGATGACGGACACGTGTGTGTTCGGGCTAAAGAAAAAAGATGGCGGAGGAACTAGCAAAAAGATACACATTCCCTCTGGTCTGATTTAGTATGTGTTTACATTAATTACTGCAAGATAATTACAAAATATCGGGAAACAAGGCTATAAACTGACATAATAAATCTTTTCAGTGTGACGTTTTTGTTTGAACATTCAATGAATTAATAATTATATAACGCATCTACAAATATTATAGCAATTTAAATACTTCTTTATTTCAATTCACATCAAATGTCCAATAATCTTCATGATTTAAGAAGAAACAACAGTTTAATGATAGAGAAATAAATCTTAGAATATACAGATTTGACTTCGATTAGGCCTAATAAGCGTAAGAAGTCTTATTAAAATTATTCAATAAACTAGCTTCAGAATATTATAAATTCCACAGTAACATTTTCTTTTTTTAATATAATACATGTAAAATGAAATTAGAGTTTCGGTTTATCAGTATAACAAATTTTGAAAAAAGAATCCATCAATATTAGCATCCCTAACTTGACTTTTTTAGCAGAGACCCAGACAATGTGATGATATTTGATTTTTCTTGTATAATGTAAATGTTAGATACTATAGTCACTGCTAAAACGATATATAAACGCTTGGAAATCCGTGTGTGTTGACCCTTTGGTGTAGAACTCCTCTTCTGTGTCTCCTTTATTATTTATTTTCTTCTTATTTCTGGAAGACGTATTTATAGTGTTATAAACACGCAGCTAATCTATAAATAGAAGTTACACAACGAGTGTTTTTTGGATATAAAATTTATTTCACACGTGGAGTTATATATATAAAAGTTACAAAAAGACACGAGCTTTACAAAATAACTTACAAGCGTGAAACAAGTTCCATATCCAACAACCTCGAATCGTGTGACCTATTTTCACCACAATAAAATCATCAACATGCAGGCAAGATTCAGATAAATTGTATTTGCAATCTGTTTAAAATATAGATCCTTTATTATCACTGCGTTTGGTCATGTTCTGGTGACTTAGGAAATGGCCAATGAAATTCTCGAAAATTGCAGTCAGAATTATTTTCGTGTTTGTTGTTATTTCGCCCAAAGAACACAACAAAGCTAAATATATATGTATAATGGGACGAAATGGCGTTTTCTATTGATGTAGTAATGTGTAGAACCTGCATTTGATCTGAGGTACAAATGATATAAAGGTCATGACCCCTTATGGGATGTTGTCAGATCCTCTATTGTACGGAGTGCTTATAAGGATCTCTATTTTTATTAGATTGTGTAATTTACCGACATATGCAAATTAAGAATGACATCTGCATGAGCAAAAAGGCACTAAAAGGTCTTTAATAAATATTATATTTACGCATAGATACTGTATTGATAAAAAACTATTTTAATTATCTTAAATATAAATAGCATTTCCAGGTAGTATTTCGGAGTATATTAGGAAGCTGTCATTTTCTTTCTACCAAATAATTATCAAACCAGTCACTATGACTAGATGTATTAATTCTATCGACATAATTGGATAAGTCCTCGTACAAAGATACATGGCATTGATCAAATAAATGGTAGTTATGAGTTTTGAGTCGATATTTTATGCTACGTAATGATTCAGACAGCATTGCGCATTCGGTAGAATAGTGGTTTGTTCTGCTAGCATCGATCTTAGTATGATGTCATTCGATATATTGGTGTAGTTACCAATTCATGACGTGACACCGAGAAAAAAGTACATGTAGTTCGGATCAAAGATTAAAAAAAAATCCGGAAGGTCATATTGAGGATTAGGATATTTATCCAACACCCAGCCTATTCATACAGTGTCCCGAGAGTTGACTCACTGACTTCACGTGTATTGGTAAATTAACAACGCATACCAGGTGTAAGACGGGAGCCCACAGCATTGCTTGGTGTATCACCAACGCATACCAGGTATAAGACAGGAGCCTACAGCATTGTTTTATGTATCACCAACGTATACCAGGTATAAGACTGGAGCCTTCAACATTGCTTGATGTATCACCAACGCATACCAGGCATAAGAGAGGAGCCCACAGCATTGTTTTATGTATCACCAACGTATACCAGGTATAAGACAGGAGCCTACAACATTGTTTTTGTGTATCACCAACGTATACCAGGTGTAAGACTGGAGCCTACAGCATTGTTTTTGTGTATCACCAACGTATACCAGGTATAAGACAGGAGCCTACAGCATTGTTTTGTGTATCACCAACGTATACCAGGTATAAGACTGGAGCCTACAGCATTGTTTTATGTATCACCAACGTATACCAGGTATAAGACTGGAGCCTACAGCATTGCTTGGTGTATCACCAACGTATACCAGGTATAAGACGGGAGCCCACAGCATTGTTTTGTGTATCACCAACGTATACCAGGTGTAAGACTGGAGCCCACAGCATTGCTTGGTGTATCACCAACGTATACCAGGTATAAGACGGGAGCCCACAGCATTGCTTGATGTATCACCAACGTATACCAGGTATAAGACAGGAGCCTACAACATTGCTTGGTGTATCACCAACGTATACCAGGTATAAGACAGGAGCCTACAACATTGCTTGGTGTATCACCAACGTATACCAGGTATAAGACAGGAGCCTACAACATTGTTTTGTGTATCACCAACGTATACCAGGTATAAGACAGGAGCCTACAACATTGTTTTGTGTATCACCAACGTATACCAGGTATAAGACAGGAGCCTACAACATTGTTTTGTGTATCACCAACGTATACCAGGTATAAGACAGGAGCCTACAACATTGTTTTGTGTATCACCAACGTATACCAGGTATAAGACAGGAGCCTACAACATTGTTTTGTGTATCACCAACGCATACCAGGTATAAGACTGGAGCCTACAACATTGCTTTGTGTATCACCAACGTATACCAGGCATAAGACGGGAGCCTACAACATTGTTTTGTGTATCACCAACGCATACCAGGTATAAGACTGGAGCCTACAACATTGTTTTGTGTATCACCAACGTATACCAGGTATAAGACAGGAGCCTACAACATTGTTTTATGTATCACCAACGTATACCAGGTATAAGACAGGAGCCTACAACATTGTTTTATGTATCACCAACGTATACCAGGTATAAGACAGGAGCCTACAACATTGTTTTATGTATCACCAACGTATACCAGGTATAAGACAGGAGCCTACAGCATTGTTTTGTGTATCACCAACGTATACCAGGTATAAGACTGGAGCCTACAGCATTGTTTTGTGTATCACCAACGTATACCAGGTATAAGACAGGAGCCTACAACATTGCTTGATGTATCACCAACGTATACCAGGTATAAGACTGGAGCCTACAACATTGCTTGATGTATCACCAACGTATACCAGGTATAAGACAGGAGCCTACAACATTGCTTGATGTATCACCAACGTATACCAGGTATAAGTCAGGAGCCTACAGCATTGTTTTGTGTAGCACCAACGCATACTAGACTCACGACAGGAGCCTGTATCACCGACGCATACCAGGCAAAAGACTGGGGACTACATCATTGCTTCCTGTATCACCGACGCATACCAGGCATAAGACTGGGGACTACATCATTGCTCCTGTATCACCGACGCATACCAGGCATAAGACTATGACCCTCCGCATTAGTTGGTGTAGAGTATCACAAATGCATACAGGTTTAAGACTGGGGCTTACAGTGTTACTTGATATATCACTAACAAATACCAGATTTAAGACGGACGCGTTAACCAGTTGACCTACTGGCCAACGATATATCTATTCTAGTTCCTTTCTAGTTCCTTTAAATCATTAATCGTAATGTGTCCTTTATACTGGACAATCGATGGGCTATATACTAAAATAATTAGGTATTGGTTGTTTCCTTGCCGTGTTTGCGATCGATTGATTAACAAACAGATTCATTACTATACCACTTAAAAACTCTCAATGACCTTAAATATAAACAACGGGCTGTTTGCTTTAGTTGAAGGATAGACTGTATGGTGTGTCTGGGAAAGAAAATCAATTTGATATTATATCAATATTTGATAAATACTTCACCATTTCAGACAGTGTGTTGCATGTGCTGTCCGGATTTTCTTAATTGAATCTAAGGATGGAGTTTTTTTAATGTGTTCCATCACGATATGTTATAAAACGTAGGAAGGGAGGTAACTCAGGCAACCCAATCACAAAATTTCTCCGAAGTTTAAGAAATAAGTCCCTTACACCATTAAAGCCCCATAATAGTCCACCATGTAGTATCAAGGGTCAAGATAATATACGTTGTGTCTTTTTAATGACGAAACTCCAATAGTCTGACAATATTTATATCCCCTTAGTTCACTCTAATATATACTGACGTTTGTACTAATATAAATGCGAGTCTTTGATTAGTTTAATTCGCTCCGTGTACATAAAATTGTAGGCCTATATTTAAAAATGCCCATACGATAATTAGGACTCATGCACCTGGTAATCACTACTTGATGTATATAATGATCCTTTTCTAAATACACGAAACGTAATCGAGATATAGATACAACATACAGATTGATGTATCTCGACTAGCGTCGATTCCAGTGATCTTTCATTTATATGTACATGCATGTACTATCACATATTTCATAGACGAATATCGTTATAAAATACCCAAAGAATAAATAGAAAGCAGTTATAATACATGTATATAGTAAGCTATTAGTCCACCTCTTTACGTACGTTCTAAGTATTTAGATATACTGTGCTCTCCTTACTCTCAAATTATGAATAGATTAGTAGCATCATGGTATTTATTTATCTATATATAGTTTTGGATTAATACTGTATTTATCTCAAATTATTACACGAGAGGAAAGAAAATCAACCAATCATCACCAAAATTAAATGACACGGCCACGTGTTTATATTTGTACGATAAAATACCCCATATAGTGCCCCATGTATGTATTTCACTATTTACATCCACTATTTTTCGATTAATACGTATTTTGTATTAAGCTTTATATAAACTATATGTAACCTTTAACAGGACACATTTATAATCTGTGGAATCTAATATGTATCATATACTAAACAATTATTGAACATTGTATTGCTCACCGTTTCCTCAAAACTGCCCTCTGTCTCGGCCATGCGTGTTTTGTTTACTATATCCGGGTATCGAACACATACGTAAACACGAGGTATTTTTAACTATGCAAATCAACCCGTTCTATTTTAAGAATTCTTTACTAATTGATTCTTGCTTAATTATCTTCATTGTAAAGAAACCAAATGAAGAACCTTTCATAAGGGATGTTAATGTATATTTTAGCAAAGTTTGGTGAAAGCATAATGGGACTTTAAGAATGCTGGATGTTTAGCCTGGAGGAACCCACCGCTAGGAATTATGGGTATGGCCTCCAGGCTAGCTGGATGTTATGCCCAATCATAATTATATTAACATCTATGTTATTCATTTCAAAATGTTTAACTAAATCAAATGATTAAATTCGGATCAGGCAGCAACCAAAACCTAAATACGTCATTCAACAATTTTAGCATCTTTATAATATACTGTAAATACGATTTTAATTTTCTCATATTTAATGATTATTTCAACAATACGAAAAACAAGGAAAGCATTTTTTCTGATATCATATTTCATTTAAATCTATATAATTCAGAGTCGGTAATCATTATCGCAGTAACTAGGAATTTTAACAACCTTGATATTCCAGGGGTTACTATCATTGTCGTTATATCCACCCCTGGACTATGTCTTAGTAAAATTTACTAAAGTCAGTTTCAGGAGAAAACAAATGACCAATCACGGGCCTGCAGAGACTTCCTTGGAAGATTACAGAGACAGTTACGCCCAACGTTAAAGCCACAAAAAATGCAAGAAGATCTAGACAAAATGAGTTTTATTTCAACTACATGGGAATGTTAGCATTGTAGTGCTATTACAGTCAACTACATTGTACCATTATTTAATTCGTTTAATTCACATCAAATACCAACTACGTATACCTGCCTCAACTGTTGTCGCATACAGAACCATCAGGTTTAATTTGCCATGACATGTCATAGTACATGGATGCAAAAATACCTCAATAGATCAAGGAATTTCGAGAACTGTAAAATCCACTTCAACCAATCATGGCCATTTGGTTTCTCTATGGTGGCTGATTACGGCCATCTCGTATTGTTGTGTTGTCGCCTTGTCGTGTTGTCGCCTTGTCGAGTTGTCGCGGTCTCAAACTGCGACAACCCGAGATTTAACAGTTAAAATGTCGACTTGTCGCGTTTTCGAACCGCGACAAGTCGACAACACGATAAGACGACAAGTCGACAACACGACAAGTCGACATTTCAAACACGCTAATTAGCGCGTACAGAATCTCGTGTTGTCGTGATAAAATGTCGACTTGTCGTGTTGTCGAGTTGTCGACTTGTCGTTTTGTCGTGTTGTCGACTTGTCGTGTTGTCGATTTGTCGACTTGTCGCCTTCCTGTTACACATGCGCAAACAATGGATAACACTCGCCATATTGGATTGCTAATGAAAATAATTGTGTGCATGTGTTTGTAGCTAAATGAAGATATTTGATAGCAATTTCTTTACCGAGAGTTGTCAAAGTATATTTCTCTGAACTATGAATTTCAATAATTTGTTTATTATATGATAATCGTGTTATAATGGTCTGGTCGTGCCGTCTGATTAGTACGCATGCAGTAATCGTCATCTGTTAATTTTAAGGTCACTTGAACCACTAAGGCCTAATAGTTCGAAGGCCCGTTAATCCGAAAATTAGAAAATATTGCAATTTTATGGTGGCATATGTCTGCCATCGATTTGCCGACTTACGACTTAATAATGTCGACATCGTTAAGGCATTAAGTCGACATCATATCGGAAGATGTCGACATAAACAGAAGAATATGTCGACTTACCACATGTACATGCCCACATAATGATTCCAAGATAATTATGTACAAAGTCGGTAACTCGGCGATTAATGTGTTTATGCTCGGGTGTGACACCAACTTGTCAGTTATTGATGTCGACATCTAAACTAAAAGATGTCGACATCTGGTCTTAAAAGTGGAAATCAAAGGCCACCCTTTCATAGAGCACTGTGTAGATCGACGTTGATTTTGTTAATTCAAGTTTTTATTTATTTGATTTCAAAATAAAAAAAAATTGTGATCCTGCACATCCCGGCCATGAAACTGTAGCCTGCGTGTACGTAGCTGTTAGTCCGAGCTAAGGAAAAGTACAACGAATTATTAATATACATAACTGTATATAACCGTGGGTTGAAAATTCGTTTCAAAGCTGTGTGTGTGTTTTGTTGATTGGCATTCGTACCAAGTCCATGTAGTACATACCGTACTATACTATATTAAAAGAATGAATGAAAAAAAAAATTAAAAAAAAAATAAAATAAAAAAAAGATTTTTTTTATGTTGTATTTTCTTGTGAATCCCGAAAAATACCAGTTACGTAATTTAAAAGCCATAAAGGTCACAGTATAGGTACACAATACACATTGGGAAACCAGCTTTACTTGTTAGCTTGGCCTGTCCATATATATATACATAAATATTTACATCCCTCGATACACTTATATAAAGGCACAACGAATTTTTGTTACGGTCTTAATGGTCAGATTCAACCTTTGGGCTAAACATCCTCCAGGGACGCGGTTTTAAACTCCCAACTCGTGATACATCTGCATCTATTTTTCGTAGTAAAAACATGCGTTCTTTATTTTAATTTGTTGTCAAACGTAGTAAAAAAAAGTCACGTGCTTATACCCTCATTTCATGCCATTGGCCGGAATATACAATTGTATTATGGGTACTAGTGATCACGTGTTTTTGTGTTTATTTCCAAATATGTTGATAGTTTTGCTTGCCATTTCTTCGGAGAAATTTGATTTATTTGCAAATATTTAGACCTCCAAAATTGTTATTAATATTGCATGCATATTCATA
>SAYR01073692.1:1160297-1202997 GCA_004382745.1 Argopecten irradians irradians | reverse complement strand
AAATCAAATAAATAAAAACTTGAATTAACAAAATCAACGTCGATATACACAGTGCTCTATGAAAGGGTGGCCTTTGATTTCCACTTTCAAGACCAGATGTCGACATCTTTTAGTTTAGATGTCGACATCAATAACTGACAAGTCGGTGTCACACCCGAGCATAAACACATTAATCGCCGAGTTACCGACTGTCTACAAAAATATCTTGGAATCATTATGTGGGCATGTACATGTGGTAAGTCGACATATTCTTCTGTTTATGTCGACATCTT
The DNA here is from genome assembly GCA_004382745.1 of Argopecten irradians irradians. Taxonomy (NCBI): domain Eukaryota; kingdom Metazoa; phylum Mollusca; class Bivalvia; order Pectinida; family Pectinidae; genus Argopecten; species Argopecten irradians. The sequence continues at coordinate 1,202,725 of SAYR01073692.1, read as the reverse complement.
CCGATATGATGTCGACTTAATGCCTTAACGATGTCGACATTATTAAGTCGTAAGTCAGCAAATCGATGGCAGACATATGCCACCATAAAATTGCAATATTTTCTTAATTTTCGGATTAAAGGCCCATTACCGTTCCGTAAAGTTTCTTAAAAAACATTAATAACATCAGAAAAATGCGTTCCGATGACCTAAAATAAGGTTACGACACCAAACATATGCAAGATTTCCTGCGTAATATATGAAAACAGTGGAGAGTCAATTCGCTGTTTTGCCGCTGACGCAGTGATAGTCAACTACCGCCCGGTATTTAGGACGACGGCGGGAAACATAATACGACCCGCGTTATGAAAATAAACATTTTATTTATTTTTAATCAAACCGTTCAGAAGGTGATGATAAATGTAGTATTAACGGAAAGTTAATAATTTTTGTGACACTACAAAATTATCGATCTTGTTTTACATTCCAATTTTAAAAATTTAAAGCCGTTTCGGAAAGGTAGTGGGCCTTTAACTTATACATAGAGTATTTAGACTGGAAAAAATTCAGCTAATTGAGTTATTTGATGATTATAAAGGGACACAACTCGTCTGAACTAATCCACTTTACCCAAACAAACCCTCTATTTACACTCTGCGTGTTGTGAATAAAAAATGTTGGTGAACTTTAACCCCGACCATCTATGCTTCTCAGATTACAACACAATGAATGACCTATGTAATAGAACACATTACTATAGATCTGTGTGGGTTTTTTGACACAAATTGAATGGAAGAATAGTGGGGCAATATAGAGCAATGCTGATAAGATACGTATCAGTTCGTCGTCTGCTCCAATCGACAGATACACTAGTAACCTTGACATATTAACAAAGTTCTTTAAAGGTACTAGTGTTTATATACAAGCCTTAATACGAATGTTAAGAGATTAAAAAAATCGGATTTTCAACTTCTCTGGCGTAAAACTGTTCTTATCGGATGACATTGGTGAGCTAACAACCCGATGTAATGCATATTTGTTCGTTTACACTTTAGATGTGCGCACCAATACACTGTGATATATGATACCTTTAGCTTTAATAAGACTTGTCAGCTTTACGGTGTGCGTGTGGAGACGTTTTATTTGTTTGTTGTGTAATTCTCATATTAAACAATACCTCTGATTATACTCCTCTTTTTTATAATTTACATTTTATTCAATTTTTCATCAATACATGTAATATACACAAGATAACTGCGGTCAATTATCATGCTTAATGTATGATTATATTTTTCTTTACTGCTGGAAATATCTATTAACAAGACACCCGATGGAATAATCAAGAGTAGATGCAAACACTTTATGAAGAACTGTTATTTGTTAGCTTTAACTTATCACAATTGCATTCCACGGTTATATAGTAAAAAAAACCATCAAGCTAACAAATCTTGCCAAAGTTAGGTATTTCTTTACGACTGAACAAGCATCGCTAGTAGATGCATTGTTAGCTTAAATTTAACAATTGACACTTAATGGTATAGAATACCTATAGCTACATTTTGTACCTTTGTAAAGATTTGTTAGCTTAATGGTTTTCACATGAAGACATTTTATGTGTTGTTTTTTAAATGTAATTCTGATATTAAACAATATCTTTGATAATGATTAAACGGTAGTTCATCTTTATCAGAAAAAAATAATTCCAACATTTTAATTGTATCCTTTTCTCTTTTATTTAGTCTTTCACCTTTGCGGTTTCATTTTCAGCCAGCTGACACCACTTCAAAATAACTGCCGAATATATACAATGCCGTGATAATTTCGTGAATCGCAGAATTTTGAATAATTTTACTCAGCAATCTTTAAAACAAGCATGACAAAGCTTTTAATTGTTGTTTTCGTTTGAAGTTAATAATATAATGTTAATTAAACTAACTTATTGCAATGGTGTAGGTTGTTGTCAATATTTCACTCATTTATTCATCTGTAAAATTACGTGCTTTTTCATTCCATTCATTCATTTGTAAGTTCGACCGTCCATTCCTTCGCTCTAGTTCAAAATTTTCTTACGACAAAAACATACTATAAACGGATGCGTGTGGAGAAAATTTTCGATAAATCAGCATTGAAAGAAAGCAGAAAAAGCAATAATATCCATCCCGCGAATAGTTTTTATCGTTAAATCAACAAAGAGGTTTTGGTTATAACTGGTATACAGTGCCTGCACATCCAGGCATGAAGATAGACTATTTACAATATGATTTTATGACAATAAAGGATTCAAATTATCTTGTCAACACAAAACTGTGATTCAATTAACAAGATATTCCATGGTACAACGAGTGCATAACCATATACCAGGCTATAATTATTTATTGATTATATTATTTTTTTTAATTTTCATACTAAATCTGACTTTTTGTCATACCACTATGAAAAAGAAAATCCGAGAATTCCGCAAAAAAACCTACGTTATCGTGACGTTACGTATTCTGTCAAAGTACAATTGGTGGATAAATTTGCGACCCGCATTTTGCTCCTGCAAATTGTAATAAACATCTTCTCATTATGCATAGTGAAAAGATATTTAGCAACGTTTGCAGCAAGAATATGCGAGTCGTAAATGCAGCCGCAATTTTACTTTGCCAGGATAATTTAATTTTAAAAATTATGTGTTAAAAAAATAAAATATAATATTTAGATGTAATTGCTGCCAATGGACTATTATGTTGTGTATTCTTATGTTGAATTCATGGTTATAACATAGTAATTCAATTCCTTCATCATCACGATTCCTGTTAGATGTCTGTTATTAATGTATAATGAAGTATGGTTATAACGAAGCGATTTTGCTGGTCCGCAGAGCTTCGTTATAATCGTGTTTTACTGCACATAGAGAGAAAAATCTCCGACCTTCGTCATCTCCAGTTCATGGTAAATTATGAATATCCTATACGTATTGTGGATATGTTCTATAATGTGGTTTGGTAACTAGTTTTTAATTCAGACATTGCCATACTGAAGTAGTTTTAAATAGAATAAATGCTACTGTGTGGCATTTGGTGATGCTTTCTCAGTATTCTTCAAAGAAAGTCTCCGTGATTGGTCAATGTCTTCAGGCCTGTGATTGGTCAGTTCTTTCTCTCCTGAACTGCCTTCAGTTTTACTATGAAATTGTCTAAGGGTGGATATGACGTCAGTGATAGTAACCCCTTGAATATTGAGGATAGATCAATGTAATTTCAACCAATCCGATAAATTCAAATTTGGTTTTATCAATTAAATGTCGTATTAACAGCCAGGGTCATTTAAGGACGTGCCTGGTTTGTAAGTGGAGGAAAGCCTGAGTACCATGAGAAAAACCACCAACCACCAATAATTATTAATCACCGACCAGCTGTCAATACATCACATCTGCGCCATATAGGATTTGAACTCGTAACCTAGAGATGGAGGGCTAAAAGTATTACGTCGAGACATCTGAACCACTCGGCATCATCGATTTAAAAGTTTTACTTCGGGTTATTATTTTTAGTAAATCCTAAAAGTAAAAAATTGCTCTTACTAGTCATCATTACACTCAATGTCTATAATGCTATCATTATCAATATTATGCTACCATGAGTATTCAAAAATAGAATTCATAGCATGAAAAAAATAATGAAGAAGAAACATCTGTGAATCTTTTAATCAATTCATACATAAAATATAAATTTCAATACAAATCAGAGTACAAAATTTAAAGTATATATGCGATGAAAAGTTCCGGGACGTCAATGAGGAAGGTGAAGCCATTGATTTTCCAGTCACCATGAGGCTCGTCGTAAGTATACCTCCGTGAACATCTGTAACAAGATTATAAAAAATTAAAACAAAGAATATTTCATTTCATTTTCAATTTAACTAGGAATTTTTTGTACAAAACATCATATTGCACATCGGTGCTAGTAGAATACCGTACACAGCTAATTATTTTTGTGAGTAAAAATTCTCATGATTTGGACAAATAACAAGAAAAATTAAATTTAAACGATTTTAAAATTTTGTGATTTGAATGTAAGTGGTTGTTATGTTCCTGCACTTTAACTAGCCTGTAAAATCGAATTCCTAACCAAAATACCCCTTAAGAATATTTGGTCTCTTCTGGTTCAAGATATAGAACAGCCCATCATGAAATTTCTGGGGAGGATAGCTTTATGATTCTGGTTGTTAATAGGGTCTACCAAAGAATGATCTAAATATATGACAGACAATAGAAAGAGGGATCTTTTCTTTGCTTTTCAAACTTCAACTATAAACTACATATGAAATTTAAGAAAGATCCCTTCAGTACTTTCTGAGAAATAGCAGTAACAAACTTGAATCATCAAAATCCAAGATGGTGGCCTGTCGGCCATCTTGAAGACTGAACCATCTCAAAATGAAATATGCAGAACTGGGGCTCATGTGAAGTCTACATATGAAATTTGAGAAATGACCTCTTCAGGACTTTTTGAGAAATAGCAGTACCAAGAATTGTTTTGATCGATGTATGGACCGACTAACGACAAATGGCGATTTGAATAGCCTAGCATCTGATGGTGGTGGGTAAAAAATTTTGTACGAAAAAAAAGAATTAAGAATTTACCTGTACATGAAGTGGATATCAAGGTCCATGGGAATATCCACGGGCTGCTTCATCCAGGTAGGGGAGATAACTCTCTTTAGGGTTTTACCCATCTCCGTGGATATCATCGCTTCTCCTCTCAACACTCCAGTTACACTGATACGTGAATCTGTAAATCAAATATAAAACTAGAGATTTTTATTATCAAGTATAAAACCAGAGTTTTCATCATCAAGTATAAAACCAGAGATTTTCATTATCAAGCTTAAGTATTTCAGGGCTTAATGTACCTTTTCAATTGAAAACATTTTATTTAAAATATACTGGCTGACATTTTAGAGGTTTTTTGTCCATCCATTACATTTTGGTTCCCTAATTAGCATTTCTTATAATTTTTTTAAAACATATGGGAGCTAATTACGGGGAATATGGTATAATCTAACCCTGGTTATCACAAATTATCCTGACAACCCTTCAAATCCTTTCGCATTATGCAGGTTTCGTACTAAGTGGGATAACATTTGTACACCAAAAACAGGAATGATGAAACAAAGTAAGACTTTGGTCAGTGATGTACTATTGTTTTATTGAACATTGTTCATCCCCTGTGTGTGAAATATCCACTGTATGTGTATAATTAGAGTACATTGTGTTGCCACGCGGCAGTCATTGATTATCAAAACTCGCCTAGGTCACAATTTGCCAACTCTAAATGGGTTATAAATATAAGGATATAGATAGGTAATAGATACAAGGATACTGAGTGTAATTTGCAGGAGTTTCAATTTTAAAATCAGGTTTTTTACTATCAGAGTTTTTATTAGGTGGGTTGGACTGTACTGGGTATTTTTAATTATAGAAGAATTCAAAATATATGTACCTTTGTTCGGAAGTTGTTCAATCTCATATGAACACAGTGTGCGCTCGTTCACAAAGGATAAGTCGAAGATGACCTCATCATTCAGCATGTTGAGTAATTCTGTGTTTATATATTTACGGTTCAATATCATCTCTGCTATTGTCTGAAAATTAAACAGAAATGTTACATATAAGTATTAACAGCTGTGGTCAAAGGAACCTCACCCATGTGTATATTAAAGCATTAAATTGCCTTCTTGTGGGATCCATGGTCCTATAATTCTCCCACGATAACAGACAAATTGAATAATGCACGTAAGCATGTTATGATAAATTTGAACATTATAGCTGCAGTTTGATTTGAAATATAATAGCAATAACAATAATTTTTCAATTATTTTTAAAATATGAATTTTGTTAATTTCATCATATATCAATAAATCCATTTGGAAAAAATATGGAGATAATCGAGGAGGAATGAGTACCGGTATGTTGTTGTCAGAGCAGTGATGCGGTTCAAAGTGGTGTAATGTGCCATATTTGATTTTCAAATGAAGAAAGTTACTGTGATAAAGCCTATCGATGGTATGACCGGTGTGCTGCTGAATGTTTGTCATGGATGTATCGGTCTACAAACGCAAAATAGATCCGAAGATTAAATTCTTCATAGTCATAACTTTCATTTTCTTGTACGAAGGATAGACAAGTGTTTACATGGTGTGTGTAGGCCTATTTTGAATACAAAGACAGAGGATAAAGCTGATACCTATAACCTGCATTTCCTACAGTACCGTCAACTTAGTACTGACGAGCATAATATTGTCGTTGCTGCCTAGGGATCAGTCTTGAGGCCAGTATAAGGCAGAAATTGTCTTTTAGTTTATTATTAATTCAAGCAAAACTGTCATCTGTGGAAAGTTAAAATGTAAACTAAGTAATTACATGCAGTTTATTAAGATTATCATATGACCTAAAATCTAACCAAAGCGTGAACTAGAAGTAGTCCATCCTGCACAGAGTTTGTATTCAAACATCATTGTGATAACGCTAATCTGAACGCAACTTAATTCCCTCCCGTTTACTATATAGGGGCATATGTAAATATATTGTATAAATGTAATAATGTGTCTCAAAAAAAAAAAGTTATATGCATATCAACTTTGACAGATTATGCCATATGAGTACAGAAAAGTTAAAATTAATTGGCTGACATTTTTAGAGGTTTTTCATCCATAAACATACATTTTAGTTCCCCGATAAGTGCCCCAATTGTAATTTAAAGCAGCATGAGCAGTTATTACAGCGAATATGGTATTGTTTCTGTAAGTCTGACACACAATATCCAGTCTAGCTGCAATATTGTAGCTCAAAAGACTTTTAGACAGATAATGGTGTCGTCTTTAGAGCTACAATTGGTGCCTATAACTGCTAATGGAGTAAAGAAATGATCGTGCAAACCATTGTAAAACGTTTGTATGTATTTCATAGTACTTGTTTTATATCGCTAACGTACAAGGCAATAATCAAAGTACTGAAAGTACTAATTGGCTCGGTCTCGATATAGGCAGGAATATATTTTCATATTAAGGTCAAACTACTAGTAGTTTTGCACAATAGAAATAAATTTGGCTGGTGTTCCTTCCAGTTTGGACTTTTTGAGGATTGCCTTGGACATCCAAGGTGTAAAATAAGAGAACACATACTAAAATCTTGGAAGCCATTCTAATATTTCCTATGATGTTTATATGTCAATATGATTTTATAACACCTTTAGCATTTTCCTTGTTAATTTGATGTTTAAGAAAATATCCATTCTTAATTGGACTATTACCATCAAGTTCCTGGGACCACACAGTATCAGTTACAAGTATTGTTTTGCAGCAGAGTAAGAGACAAGGGGATACTTTTTCGTATTATGCCAAAATGTCTTAAATATAGAAAATGTCTTGTCCTCTTAGAATAGAAATTTATCATAAAGTACACCATGTGATTTGTAATAAATTTATTAGAGTGCAACCTTGAATTAGGATAACAATTTTTAAAGAGCTCTTCTCATAAGACCACTTATTGCTTTTAGTAAAACAGCAAGCTAGGATATACTGTATATGATAGTATATTGTCATACGCATCTCTCGATAGGACTAAATAATATGAATGTCATAAATCTTTTCTATATAAACAGATGAAAACGTTATTGTTTTAGACGAAACTTATCTAATTACGACTCTTAAATTCGAAATAACAGTGTGTATTTGTACATCTCACAGGTATTCTTTTTTCTTAACTTCAGGATAGTGTTTATCATAATAAAATTACAAATTGAAGCTCTTTCCCCTTCACCACACCCTACTTCTTTTCTATCTCTGTCGCAATCTCCGATAACTTCATGAGTAATACTAAAAATTAAAAGACTGAGTGCATTGATATCTAAAGTGGATATCAAATTGTGAGTATTATAAGTTAAGATGATCAAGGAAAGAGAGTAGGACGTAAATTTGCCACTATTTGATTCGTTATAAACAGAAACACCGATTTGAGTTTGTTGTTCAGGTCAGCAGTTTATAGTTGCCTCGCGTTTCTTAACATAACGACATAAACACAATACTGTGTAACTATTGGGATGTTGGCTAGCTGAGAGAATGTACTTGGAAGAATATAAAAATCAATTAATTCATTATAAATCTAATTCTGTATTCCTATAATCATCCAACTGTAGTGTTAAGTTATAGGTAGACCGATATTTTACTGATTTTGGAGAATATTCATAACAATATTATTTAATATCTTTCCTGATTTATATTGTTAATGTTCTCACTACATTATATCCCCAATTGAGTTTTATTAGCAAAATAAACGTATATACCCATTGTTTCATTGTATAAATTCGAGTTGTTGATTTTAGCACTGAGTCACTTTGTGTGGTATAATATTATAGACTCTTTTTCATACATGGGATTATTTTTATCTGTATAGGATTTTAGGATGATTATTAGCTGAGAAGTTGTCTACCTTAGGTCAGAAAATAATTAGTTGCACTTATACACTTTAAATAATCGTTTTTCGGGAGGGATATTTTAATGAACACGAAGTTTATCCTATATTTACTCTATCACTTCACCATAACCTGTGTTAACAGACTTTTGTTTTACACTTTTGCGGGCTCATTTTACTTGTAGTTTAGTTAATTTTTTCTTAGGGCTGCGTGTCTGTAATGAGCATTATAAATTTTTATGAAATTTAAAATTAAAACTCACCAGTTTGAGCTCGAACTTTTTTTGGCCGCATTCAACAAAGAGAGAGCACAGTCAAATCTCCATACAAAAAAAATGCAGTGGCATAGAGGATATAGTTTCTCTCATAAACAATACTGCAACAGTAGTTCGACACCATTTGTGCTATAGTGTTAGTAAATCTATATATTATATGTCCAATAACTAATAAACTTTGAACTTTTGAGAACAGACATATTTGCTCATACAAAAATTGTGTGCGCTCTCGCACACTCTTACGCTAAGAAATAAAAATCAGTATTTTAATAACTCCTGTGTATGTGTGAGCGTTTGTGTTGGATTTCGTTCTACGTTTTATCCTGGTCTTTATTGGCACCAGTGGTAACAGCCTTTGAAACTGGAATGCAATATTCAAGTCTTTCAACAGATAAGTTCCAAATAAGGCAGTTTGTAGTGGCGCTCTTTTGTCCGGCCGATTTCCGTGCACATTCTGGATTCCACAAGCTCTTATAATATTACATTTAGGTGATGGAATGATTGATAGACACAGAATTAGTTAAATAACACAATGATATACTTATTATATTCGAATAACAGATTGGGATAGTATACTACATAGCGACGATTTATCTTACAGTGCACCCTTAATCATATCATAGACATATAATTTAACTATTAGTTACAGTTGTTATTTGGTGGTGATAGTACATATAACATAGAATCATCAGCTAATAAGGATACAACACACTAGCAGAAAAAGCGCAGTATATATAAATAATGCATTGGCTAATCAATCACATAGTGTGATGACAGTAATTCTTATTTAGCTACAGATCTTTTAAGACAAAAGTATGCTTTCTATCTCAACTCATGGTATAGGAATTACTATAAGTCATCCTAATGCATCTAGATCTTTGTGACTAATACACAAAGTGATGAGTGAGAATAGATAATGGTATGTACAGGGCAGCATAAATGATAATTTTTGTTCGCAGTGAAGTTTTATCTAAATCATTCAGCAGATTCGAAAAAGTATCACTGAGGGAATCTTAAATTCAAATTCATCACCGGAGAAGAATTGGTCAAGTTGCAGTGGTTGTTTAGATATCTGTTACAGTCCGGAGAAGAGCTATCAAATACTTTCGATTACTTGGTCTCCTCAGCTCTTTTTATAGCATTTACGGAACTGCATAGTGGCTTAAAACTCCCACTACTTTTATATAATTTCACGATCTCAGTGGTTTAGTCGGTATTTTTTTGAATATATAAGGGGTCTTTCGTATGTTATTGCTTTATATAAACACAATAAAAATAAATGGAGGTAGGACCTTGTTATGCGGGGGCCTGGGAGCACTGGGTCAGCACATATTATATGTATATTTGACCAGCTGTGAGTTTAGTCAATATGTATTCAATAGTTGAGGCTTAGAACAACTACAACGAAATAGATTATAGCGAGAACATTTCCTCTATTGGACGCATATTCACTGCTTTGGCATCGGGAGAGCTACATTTAATTTACTTCCCACTCCTTCTCCTGTTCTCTTAGGCCCAATACTTTGAGTGGTTTTACTGTTTAACTAATGCCATGTAGAAGCTTGCAAGGTTAAGATCAAGTAATGTTTCGCTTGTATTCCTTGATACACATGAGCTAAGAAATTTATGCTTATACAGTTGTTCTATCGAGGTATATTTTAACTAAGAACGACAGATTAAATGTATTGATTTGAACTTTCATTGGTGTGATTTGAGTTTCTACTTCAAGAGAGTGTGGTTTACGAAATTTTGATATTGTATTGATGCGACAGAATTAACAAGAATGTTAAACCTTTTTCAATTTTACAATAGTGAAGGTGTAATTGAGTCTAGGTATGATACTAAAGTTGCAATAAAGGTCTCATTGTGTGTGAGAGTGTGTGTGTGGGAAAACCATTAAGACGATTGTGTAATTAGGTACAATAATTGTTCAATTGATTTTTCATTAAAATTGATCTCGAAGGTGACTCGATTGTAGTGATCAGTGTTATATTCGATAACAACGACACATAAAGTAATATGTACATTTTAATTAAGTATTTAGCACAAAAAGTATTAACGCTAATGTCATAATTGTGTGTTTATCTTGACTGTTATTTAATTATTATATTTTCTTCTTCATATTATATACATTTCTCATTGTGCGAGTAATTTTCAAGAGCATGTTACATGTCAGATCGATGTGATATATTTTCAAAATAACTTTATTCAGGTTATTATATATAGCACTTGATAGGGATTTCATAATTTTTGAAAACTATGTTCAAAATTTCTGTATGTGTAATTTAGAGTGATGATTTATGAAGATGATATAAGTAAATTTATTTTTTCGGATATTTGGGAAATTCATTACAAGTATTAAGCTTTTCCACAGAATATGACAAATTACTTCTTTTTGTTCACACAATATCAACTTGCTTCCTGATCGTGAACGATGTTCTCTGTTTCCCTTATAAGTTCGGAGTATCATTGTACATGCAATGCGAGATTTTTTCTGTTATAAATGATGTATGAAAGGAAATCTAATTAATCGATTATTGTTGTTTTAAGATGTTAGAGTAGTGTATTACTTACAACTGTGTGAGCGAGAGAAATGTCTATCATTTCACCTAATACATTAAACATTGTTTTAATATATTCATATACCTTTATGTGAAATGAAAGTCTATAACGAGTAGGAGAATGTGTTGGCTGATTAAGTTTGGTGAGATAACACTAAATGTCTGGATTTGAATGTTAATTTATTCTTCGTCTTGTCCCATACTTAACTCTCAGGTGTCCTTCTATTACATGCTGTTGGTTCTAAGCATTATGATTTCATTACTTGTGTTGTGATAGTTAGTTTTGTGTGGATTCCTTCATTAATAAACATGATGTCTGTGTGAGTGACTAGACTAGTCTCTCTATGTCCAGTATACGTTGTTATTATTATAATATGTAACGACATAATGTAGAATCGTAAGTAAAATTGATCCAGATAGTCGCTCTAGCTGTTATATGCATGAAGTATCACATATGTGGTAAATTTTAGTGACGAATGTTCTATTTCACATTACACTGGCTTAGTTAAATAATGTAATGGTAGCGTTTAAGAGTGGTCACTAAGTAATCTTGTTTTTCGTATATTAATATAGTGTTATTTTTGAAAATATCTAATACAATATAGCTATGTTATGACACAACTCTGATATCCTTTCTCCACTAATGTTTTATAATGACATGTAGGATAGAACTTGTCAAACTGAGTGGTATTGTATATGTTGCTGCACTATGAATAAAATGATCGTACATGGTTGGAGCATATGTTGTGTATAGTTTTGTGCAGGTCGTTACGAGTTGTATTTGTTATCTTCGTGGCTCGAGTGTAGTCACACATATTGGCAAGTGCAGAGTCGGAATATGTTTATGTAGTTTTAATTGCTAATCTCTGATGCTTGTTGGTAAATATTATTAACTCAGGATAATTGCTTAAACAATTAACAGTTTTCTCTACATTTGTTACAGATTGAAACAGCTTTTTAAGTGCCGTTTTACGGAAGAATTATGAAGAAGAAATCGGCATTTTCGTCGATCTAGTAGTCCAAAAAATATCACTTCGAGTTGTATGAACATTCCACATATGATTTATGTCATTCGGCCAAAATTTATACTTCGTATTACCTAGTTTTAATGAATATGCTGTATGTAATGATCAGAACGTCAAGCTCCTGTGTGAAAATAACTAAAGTGTTTTAAAAGTATAGTTTAGTGGTAATCTCTGAACGTGCTTTAGTATATAGATATAATCTGATATTTATACATGTGCTTATAAAATTATCGATAATAATGGATGTGGTAAATATTCATACCTTATTAACTGCCGTTAGTTTTAAGATTACGCCACCTTGGACATTTACAAAATGTTCATCGTCTGTCACGTGCTATTTTATCGGTAGTCCAAGTTTGTCCAAAATTTTTGTTAGAGTTGTCTTTCTTCCATTGTGGATTTACACGTACATAGTGGCATAACGCAGCCGTGATAAACAAATCTCCATATCGTCCTGAAATATATTTTTGCTCCCGAACTAATGTGATTCAAAGTGCAAAAATCATTATTGTAACAATTTTAATGTTTGAGGTGAAATATAGATTTCATTTTTTTTTTGTTGCGGGATAATTGTCACTAGTGGGACTAAACGCGTGGGGCGAAGCGAAGCATTTTCGGGACGAAACGTCTTCATGGTATTGAAAAACAACATTTTCAGGACGAAAAGTCTAAATACATTGTACACAATTCAAGTGAAAATTTTCCAATCTAAGATCATTTGGACGATGTATATGGTAAAGATATGAAAGCAATTATCTACTATTCCTATTTCAACATTACAGATACGCTTATTTCAGTAACTTTCATACTCAAAATTTGCTATTTAAAATTCCCGGTAAAATCAAAGTTGTTGAATACACTGCCGCTAGGAGCGCTAGTATCTGCGAGCAAGTTCTTAGCCAATCATATTGAGGAAATTGACTGTGAGAGAATTTTGCAACCACGATCACAATGGCGAGGTAACCCTCGCCAAAAATAAACTTATCCTGCAACTGTCCTAAATACTGAACGATAACTACTGCAGGATAAACTTGTGCTTTATCCGTCATTACCACATTTAGGAAACAATTCCTACCCGGTCGATAGGTATAAATGTAGTAGGCTGGGTACGTATATTTGTTCTAAATATCAGTCATACTCATGGACAAACTATCACCAATACCTCTTCTTCCATGAAGTAATTAAGCTCGTCAAAGTTCCCACTGCCAGCAGATTCTAGAATAGGTTCCACAGCCTGAATAGAAAATAATAATGAAAGAGCAAATAAATCAAGGAAACTGTTTTCACAGAGTTTAAAATAACACAACCGTCAACTAAAAGGCTTTCATGCAGTCAAACTTTTTTAGTAATTTACACCATTTTTTTTCTGATAGTAAAAGAATCAAACACATATGGTGATAACTTACCATGTCAGCTCCCTCCATAAACTGACCAGCAGAGAAACTCTTTTCTATTTTACCTAAATGATATGACGGATAAACATGTAACATCCAATTTCTCTTTATCTCGAACACTGGCATTTGAGTAAATGACGTCACGAGTTTTGAAGTGTTCCTAATGTCAAACATTCGTCCTCGAATCGTCTCTCCATACATTCCTGATTGCAGTTGTCTTTTCATGTCACCAGGAGAGGACTTTCCACTGTGCCTTTTCGTGGATGTAGAAAATCCGTGTGTCGGTAAGTAAAAGTTTTGAATACAAATAGTTTTCAGGATCAAATGATTGTTATAACCAGTCACATTCACACTGCCAAACATCTTTTCCTGATTTGACTGACATTGACTAGTTCTACGGTTTCGTAATGTGGATAAGCATCTTCGCTGTGCGTTTCTAGACAACTGTCGTGATAAAGAGCTGCCATATATCTTTAAAACCCTGCAGGTTGTTGTTGTTAAAACATTCCCATGTCGAGACATAACTGTCACCTGCTCTTATCGGCGTTGACATTAAATACAAGACAGCAAGATACGTTTGTGTCTCCTCTAACTCAGACGAGCTGACATTATTTACGGAAACGGGAAGTTGACAATAATCATAAAAACGGACTAAATATTATCCGGAATGTTGCAATGAACAGCATTTTACTCATCTCTCAGTCTCTCTGTGTCAATTCAAAATACGCTATTTAATAAAAACAAACGTTTAAATAATTTGAGAAAAATGGAAACGAAATTCGAAATGTTCAACATAATCATTGCGAATTTGATGCTAACTAGTCGGAAATATTAATATAAGGAGAGAGTTATCTGCCCCTAGCTTTGACTTTTGTTTATTTCCGGTTGGCTGATGAAGAGAAAATTTGCAGTGCTTGCGATCGGTGTCTAAGTCAAATGGTTTTGTGGACAAATAAGCAGGTAGTACGAAGAAACATTTCCACATAAGTGTGACGCTTAATATTTATTTGTATTGATAAATTTTTGACAGAAAGCATGGTAATATTGGATTTTTTTCATGTTTCACTGCCTACTGTAGGATGGAACTCTGGACCTCTTGGCTTTCTAGACCAGTTGACGCTCATTGCAAACTGCAAAGGATCAAGGCTTTATAAATGAGAAGGATTCATCACTGTCTCTTTACATAACGAATTATGGCGATCCCGTACCCATTCAAACTCGTACCCAAACAAACTCGTACCCACATTTGGCGAACTAATACCCAAGCATGGCGAACCCTAATCCCTATTGAGATTCCTCCTCTAGACTCTTTTATATTCGGATGTCTGATAGATGTCTCTCGTCGGACATCTATCAGACGTCCGAATATAAAAGAGTCTAGAGGAGGAATCTCAATAGGGATTAGGCGAACCCGTACCCAAGTTTGGCGAACCCGTACCCATGGAATTTGGCGAACTCGTACCCATCATAAAAGTTAAACTTCATGTATTTATTTGTGATTTATATAAAACTTAATATATTGTGTTCGATCAGATGCTTCTAGTCAGTGATCATAAAACGGTACGCAAGAGATTCCAGCCAAGATTTATCCATATTTAATTGGTAATTTTACATTTTCCCCCTCTTGTGTATTTTCCTGTAGCTTATTATTATTCAAAATAATTATGAAGTAAAAACCAATTGGTCAAATTTTCTTAAAATGCATATAAAAATTAATAAAAGAGAAAGATTTCACAAACATATTTGAAGATTACAAATGTATTTGGACCATTCTCTCAATAGAGCTATATCAAAGATTTCCTTCCCGCATTTTGCCCCAGCCTTCTGTGCATCTGGTTTTTTTTTTTTTAATACTAGGATATTTAAGCTATCACTGTTCGTATATAGGCACGTTTAAAATAAATAAATGCAATATAGACACAAAAAATAACAAGAGATCCCAGAGGGATCTTGGGGCCCACCAAAGAATGATCTATGTCTGACAGTGGAAAGATGGATCTTTTCTCTACTTTTTAAACTTTTTCAAACATATACTACACATAAAATGATTCAATATATCACTGGCCTAAATAATGCTAATTGAGTCAACGTTGATATATTATAATCGAAGATGATTTGAATTATACGTAACTTTTACACAAAATTATTACAGATGTTATACCCTGTAAAATATATCAAAGTGCATGTGTATGTTATATAACATTACTGTTTAATGTATTGTAGTGTATTTGCAATTTTGAAAAGTATATAGCATGTTACCAGATTTTTTCTGATTTTACCAGGTATTGGAATATATCAACGTTGACTCAATTAGCATTATTTAGGCCAGTGATATATTGAATCAGATATACAGAAGAAATTAAGATTAATACATGTAATTAAATTAAAAAAAAAATTAAAAACCAACGAAACTTGATTGGTATGGGTTAGCCAATCATGGGTACGAGCTCGCCAAATATTTTGGGTACGACTTCGCCAATTTTGGGTACGGGTTGGTGGGTACGAGTTGGAATGGGTACGGGTTGACTATACCCCTACATAACTAAACACCACGTGAGACGCCTATGTATCGGGAATAAAAACCATTTTTGTTAACAAATACTTGTCTCTAAGACTTTTATCAAGTCAAAAGAAACACCATAAATTCCACAATGTCTACTGGGACCCTACTAGTAGTCTTGAAGGAACAGTTGTCGTGATTTTGGAAAAAATTCATTGTTTGCATCTTATGAAACGCATTATTTCCACACATATAAACAAAACAACACCGTCATGAAGTATTCGTCAGCAGCTCCAGATATCTGGACACACTGTACATGTTGAATATGCACACAATCACGACTACTGTTCCGTCATGACTACTGGTTGGGTTCGGCAAATAGTCATTGGTTTAAGGAAAGAAGATTTAGAAAAAAAGTCTTAAATTGTCATTAAAAACCTCCCAAAAAACAACATCTCATGAAATGACAGCCCACTTCAGAAAGTTTGATGTAGCTGGCACCCGCAAACTACATCAAAGTTTGTGCCGGCGGATATCAAAGGAAAATCAGTTGTTGTTCAACATCACAGTCGATGCACAAACACAAAAGTGCATGCGCTGTATTCGTCCACAACACTGAGTGATAAATTCTTGAAAGGAAATAGGAGCCAATATACTGTATTATTATCCAAACTTGTAGTAATATTGAATAAATTCAATACCGATAATAGAATTAATATCGATAACAAAATTATAATTTGATATGGTTTTATCATGCAGTGATTGTATACCAAATGTACTTTCAGGGCAGTAAACAATGAGAATTTATTTTTGAGTCTCAAAAATCCAATTGAACACTCTTGTGTTTGAAGAGTAAAAGGAGCGGGTCAGTATGGTTTATACATATAGTGTTAAACAGGTTGGGGACACTCTCGTATATGCAGGATGGTCGGAAATCCTGAATTTGAGTAACAGACCTGTATTTGAGGGATCATTTAGTTATGCAAATGC
Source organism: Argopecten irradians irradians (assembly GCA_004382745.1). NCBI lineage: Eukaryota > Metazoa > Mollusca > Bivalvia > Pectinida > Pectinidae > Argopecten > Argopecten irradians. The sequence continues at coordinate 1,185,546 of SAYR01073692.1, read as the reverse complement.
AGGATTCTGTGAAATAAAAGAGGATAAAGTTGTTTAAAACATTTTTATCCAAAATCTATGTCACTCAGCTGACAGAGCATGCTTTCTTTGACTCAGTCGGTAGAGTTGTACTTTTTCACACTGTAGACTGGGATTCGATTGCTGCTATAATTTATTATTAATGTTGATTCCATAACATCAAATGATCAACTGTCTGTTTTTTTATCAGAAAATATGTGCTTTCAAAGTCATTGTGTTTGAAATTGTTTATGTTGAACAATGATAAGATAATGTTTTAAAGTAATACGTTTTATTTCTGCAACTTTTTGTTATTCATCCATATGTCAAAACAATTTACCATCAATATCTATACATATAGATAATTTTTTCATTAATGATATTACTTAAAGTAATATATTTTTGGAGGGTGAAATTTTAAAATCAGAATCATATAATATTACATTTTCTGATTCACAAATTCACAAAAAAAAATTCAATCTTCCAGAGTTCACTTTACAAAGAAAGTATGAGGCTAAAAGACTAGAAGACGTAGCCAACAGGAGACAGGAATGCGAGACCATGATACGAACAAGAAGTAATAATTGGTAAAATAATGGCGGAATCTGAACATGGCTATCTACGGATGGAAGACCAGGAAAACCGTCCAATCTTTGTTGTTGGTGACGATACCGCCTTCAGTCAGCTTTATATGGTAAAACTTACTGCTTAAATTCTGTAATTCTTAGCAGATCTTAATGTTTCACTGTTAATTGGAGAAAACAGCCAATACCGTCTTGTCTGTTGAAGTTTTGTAGGTTCCATGGTATACTTGACTTAAATACCTCTCACCTAGTTGGCCGGGTTAATGCTGATACAGAGGTGAAAAAGTCAGGGGTTACTTCATTTACTTGTCAGATCACATCGGTTTTCTACAAGAATGTCAGATCACCTGAGTTTTCTACGAGGACTTTTTGTCTTTGGTTCCCTCCGTCTTTAAGATCACTCCCAGGCTTCCAAAGTTGTATATTGCAATTAGTGTGAAATATTTATTGTAAGTGAAGTTTTTTCTTTTTCTATAAAATACACAGAAAATGTTTATAATTACAAGTTTGTAATGTATATAGTCTGTCCTGAAAGTGGCCATTTTAAACAGGTGGTCGTTATACAGAGGTGGCTTCTAAGACAAGTTGAATACTGTAAAGCTTTACACTAAGGGGAGATGATTTATGGGATCGTACAGCTGAGGAATTCTCATTGGAAAAATATTCTAGATTATCTCCCTTTAGTTTAAAGTTATGACTTCAATTCCACCATATATATTACATGTTAATTATAACAGAAATCTTTGAGGTTTGATTACTTGTAACCTGAGTATAAGACCACCTGAGTATAAAGACCAGTTTTCTCCTGTCCATTGGGAGCTCTTTATAGACAGGTTTGACTGTACTTTTGCAAATGGAGGGGTACAAATCACTTTTCTGTGAGAACCCAAAACTTCAACGCCCTCGCCCCCTATATATTTTACTGACCCTCTATGCCTATAACTAATAATAACTAGACTATAATAGTATTTTTCTGTTCTTATAATACATTTTATATTTTCATAACTTTAGGTACTTGTAACTTGAGGTTGTTTACTAAAAAAAAGAAAACCTACCTTCTATATACATACCACTTTCTCGTACCTCGGACAGTGAAATCTCACATGATACGTATATATACCCCTAGATTTTTCATCTTCTCACTCTTACGTGCTTTTGTCAAAAATTTTTACCCCATTTCATGTGATTAACCGTCCGCGCGCATGTGACGTCATACTCTCAAAATCGATGACGTCATATACTTCAGATAATCAATATTATTAGTAGTATGTGTATTCAGTCAATTACCATGCATTGTTTGGTTGTTGTTTTTAATTGTTAAACATTATGTACCGATTGATCATCATTTTTTCTTCAAACTATAGTTTTACGTGGAATGACTGTCTGGTATATAAAACAAACAATTTATTAGGGCTGGCCTAATGGTAATGTGTTTTTATGTTAACAGGAGAACCATGAGGACATCGCGGCCATCACCGTGGGTGTGTGTGCCATGGCCAAGAAGTGTAACTCTAAACCCATGAGAGAGATTCTACAGCGTCTCGAGTTGTTTGAACACATTAAGACTTTGGTATTTGAGGAAGATGTTATTCTGAACCAGCCGATCGAGGACTGTCGTTGACGTTCTCATCTCTTTCTTCTTCCAGGGATTTCTACTAGATAAGGCCATTGCGTATGAAAACCTATGAAAACCGTACATTGTTAATGACTTGGAGGCCCAGAAAGTTTTATTAGACAGGTAAAATACACTTAATTCATGAGTTCATTGCAAATATTTAAAACCTCCAAAAACTGTATAAAAATGAAGCCAAAATTGTGTTTGTTACATTTTGTCTACAGATTTGTGATCGTGATATGTAATTATTTATACACTGAAGAAAATAATAGAGTTTGACAACATTAAGCATTATTTTGATACCGTTTTGGATCAAAAAGGGAACCCGGTCGTACACTTCTACTAGGCAACATGAATTCGGCCGTAGCACAGGCCCTTGGGACCTTTTGATTTTTTTTGCATTTCAAAAGTTTGTGTTAATGTTACTACATATCACGTTTAGTTTAATAAAAATGGTGTGTGGGTAAATTTCCATTGTTTGTGAACAAGTTCCTTTCAGGGTGAATAAGTTGGATTTGTAGCAATAAATATTACTGTTTTTGTACAGGAGACTTGTTTATGAAAAGCTGGAAGCTGAAGGAATCATTCATCCTAGATATGCTATATTGGACAGGGAGGGAAATGGAACAGCCAAATGTATGTAGTATTTTATTAACATTTGTACATTGGTCAGTGTTTTTTTCTCCGGTAACTCTGGCTTTTCTCATCACTACATTACACTTGTCGCCTGTTGGTCAGTCAGCCGAAAAATCTCATTATGATAAGATCACTCTACAAATAGAAACCAACCTTTATGGACATTGATTTGTACAGATTAATACACTGATTTTACAATTATGGACGTCGATTTGTACAGGTCACTACTCTTAATTTACAGTTATGGACGTTTGATTTGTACAGGTTAATAAACTGATTTGATGGACTTTGATTTGTACAGGTTAATACACTGCTTTTACAGTTATGGACGTTGATTTGTACAGGTCAATTCATTGATTTTACAGTTATGGACGTTGATTTGTACAGGTTAATACACTGATGCGGAGGACTGTATTGAGGTTAATGGTGTGGTGTTTCACAAACCGTTTGTGGAGAAGCCAGTGTCGGCAGAAGATCACAATGTTTACATCTATTTCCCTGTGGCGGCTGGCGGAGGTAGTCAACGACTCTTCAGGAAGGTGAGGGGCAAATCTTAGACTGCAGAATTTAACATATTTATCATAGAAGTGTAGGCCATCAATGTTTTCAAAAATTGTTTTAGTACCAAATTATAAGTTTTAAGGTTTTGTGGTGGCTGAGTAGTTTAGATGTCCAGACATTATATGACTCGTCCTTCACCTATGGTCACAAGTTTGTAGCTAACATAGGGCAGGTTTTTCTCAGAGTACTCCAGCTTTCTTCCTTCTCCTTAATCTGGCTGGTCACCAAATGTCCCTGCCTGTTAAACCAGAGAAGACATATTTGTAACAGTTGTCTCCCCTTTACACCGTCCTTGATTTCCCCCGATTGTAGGTGGGTCCTCGGAGTATATATTTACTATTGAAAATGACAAATAAAATAAAGTAAGACATATTTGTAACAGTTGTCTCCCCTTTACACTGTCCTTGATTTGCCAGTGGTTGTAGGTGGGTCCTAAATAAAATAAAGTAAGACATATTTGTAACAGTTGTCTCCCCTTTACACCGTCCTTGATTTCCCCGGTTGTAGGTGGGTCCTCGGAGTAGTGCCTACTACCAAGTCAACCGTGTCCGCCAGACTGGCTCCTATATCTATGAAGACTTCATGCCTACAAATGGAACTGATGTCAAGGTTTGTATTTCAAGTCTGCAAATGTATTTGAAATTTTAGATCATTTGATCCATCTATGTATGCCATCTATTGTCAAAAGAATTTAAAAACAAACAATATTTGTTAAAAACAACAGAATCATGAAAAAAAGTAACCACAGATATGTTAATTAATACTCAATATTCTTACGTGGAGAGCTAGAAGTATCAATCATCTTTAATGTATTATTGAATTTTGCAAGCTACATGGAAACTGTTAATACATGGGTTTCGAGATCCTAAATTGATGTTGGTAAAGTATGATTTATCGTCGATTAGTCCCACTTTCCAGTGATTATGATGTTACAAAAATCCATGTCAATCGATAACTTCACAATCACCAGGAGCTGGGACTAATCAACAGTAAGTTGTACATTATAAATACCCACGTTGTTTTTGGATCTCGAAACCGACTACCTCTGTATAAAGACCACATGCTTAATAAGACCACTTTCCTAGCGTCCCAAATGGCCATGCATTTATAACACATTGTGACCTGTGTATAAAGACCACTTGTCTATAGAGACCACTTTTATCTGGTCCCTTGGGCGGTCTCTATAGACAGGTTATGTAGTGATCATCTTTGTGGCCTCCTTCTTGGTCATCCAGAAAATAATTGGTCGAAACTGTGACTCATCAGTAATTCTTTATACATATACATTACATATCTTAAATATAGATAACAAACATCATCAAGTTTGATTTCACACCGTTTTATTTGTTATTGTCATTTCAGAAATCATCGATACATCACACATGATACCATGTTAAAATCTGAATACAAAGACAATTATCATAGTGATTATGATCTTATCCTGTTTTCACACTTCTATTAAAATTACAGAGATGTCTCATTCATGTAAAATACAGATTTTTCAGATTAGACAATTTCTTATCATTGTTATTTTTAGATCTGATCAGTATCCATGGAAACAGCTCTTCAAATAAATGTTGAATATAAAATCTGAGTCTTCAAACTTTCTTTTAACTTGCTTATATGAATACACAAGTTACAAAGAATTTTAAATGGTACTTCTGATTCTGAAATTCATTTTGACGGTTATACAATTAAAAAGATTTAATTTAGATTGATCAACAGAAATATAGGATTGTGAGAACTTAGATTTCTTTGAAAACATTATCAAACACCTAACTCTTGGAAAAAACTCAATTTTACACATTGGAATATAACGCATTGCATTGAAACTAGATTTCATGGCCAAGGAAATACAAAATGAAAGTTATTGGCAGGCGCCAATGGGTGGGTGTTTTTTTGAAACAATGGAATTGCAGCATGCTTATAACACTCCCAATTCCATTACTTTAATGAACTAAAATTCCCAATCGTAATAATAAATAATTGTAACAAAGAAAAGAATGCGTATAAATGTTTACTGTAACAGATTAATGTGCCATGAGTACAGAAAAAGATAGTAATGGCCGAATTAAAAAAAAAAAATTGTCCACAGCCTCCATTTTATTTCCCTAATAAGCACCCTTCTTTGTTACAATGTTTTAAGCACCCTGGGTGCTAATTTCGGTGAATACGGTATATTCAAAATTAATAATACATTTTAGTTTGTGAAACCATCAAATTACAGCGTGCTTATAAGACTACCAATTCCACTACTTAAATGTTGTTGTAGCTATGAAGTAATCATCATCAAGCACAGTCAAACAAGCAAATAGTAAATACAGACTCAAATTAATCTTAAGTACAAGTAAATACAGTGAACCATTGATAATCCGGACACCTTCGATCCCAGTCTAAATCGTCCGGATAAACACATTCAAACAAGAAAACAACAGATTCTGAGAAAATTGAATATTAAGTACAAGTTAATATACCAAAGAAATCTTAATTACATGTGTGTATACCACTTACAATCATATAATGTAAACATTATAAAAATTTTATGGAAGGAGGAAATTTATGCTAATTATGCCAAGGTCACTTGATTGCAAAAATTTCCCCTGAGCATAATATTTAATATATGTATGAACTTCAACATTGTTTAAAAAAATCTAAAAGTGTATAAAGTAAAACCCACTTATCAGAAACGTCTAGGGACAAACAAAATGATTTTGTTATAATTAGTAAATATAAGCATCAAACTATCTTTTCATGGGAAAAAACCAGGCAATTCATAATGGGCTAGCGTGCATAATGATGATTGTCTGCAAAGCTCTGGTATCTATATACACCATAGATTCCATTGAGAGAAAGTTAAATGATCAATTATCAAGATATAAAACGGGCATGAATTACTTTGTGGTCGTAATACAACATATTGTGTTTACAGGTGTATACTGTTGGCCCTGATTATGCACATGCTGAAGCAAGAAAATCTCCAGCGTTAGATGGGAAAGTAGAGAGAGACAAGGATGGAAAAGAAGTCCGATTTCCAGTCATTCTGAGTGCCAAAGAAAAACTTCTAGCTAGAAAAGTCTGTCAGGCGTTCAAGGTAAAGAAGCTTTGATTTTCTGATGTTGGTTGTTTATTTAGATGGGATAATTAATTTGGTCTTCAAGATTGTGTGAAGAAATTTTGAAAATTTTAAACCGGAAAAGAATTAGCAATATTGGACTAGTAGCTGAAAGCCGGCAGTAAAATTTAGATTACAAGTCTTTGAGCCTGATCCATGTCACTATCACCAGGGGAACCATACACATGTAGGGTCATGCAGGGGGTCATGTTGGGTCATATAGGGTCAAAGTGACCTTTTCAACAAATACTTTCACTGACCTCTTATTTGTCACAATAACAAATAACCTACATCAGAATGTACAGAGGACATTACTTGACACAGGGACATGAAAACGATCCACAGTACACTGTATGTATTAAGGTTGAATCACATTATATGTACAAGAGACACATTCTCTGAATTCAATAACCAGTTGAGTGATAGACCATCTCAGCCATTTGTTATAGCTATCATACCCAGTTACACTGTAATAGTTTTGTCATGGATATCACACCTTGTAGTACTGTAACATCTTTGTCATAGATATCACACCTTGTAGTACTGTAACATCTTTGTCATAGACATATCACACCTTGTAGTACTGTAACATCATTACTTTGTTCCAAAATGATGTCCGCAGTAAATCATCTCTACCCACCCCTATAGCCATTACCCAGTCTCTGCCTGTGTGTATGACCTTGACCTCCTCACCATCACCACTGATAACTAGTACCATACAATTATCCCCATTGCCTCCTATGATGATGTTCCCCTGACTATCATACACTATACCACAGGGGCTAAATGGTCCACCTCCTCTTTGTGGTGTTTGTTTATATGTACTGGGGATGCCACCTCTGTATACAAACAGTTTCTGGAAGTCAGTATCCATAACAACAACATGACTGTTTCCATCACCACCATCATGTTTATTACTGTAATCAATCACTGCGACATTGTTAGTGATAGGACACTCTGTGATCCTCCGTGGTGAACACACTAATGGTTTCCCAGTCCCTGTAACTTTTGTAGTGAGCACCATCTGACCTTGTGTGGTATATTTTGAGACGTTTCCTGTCATGCCCACAATGACATGGTTCTTTGCTGTAATACATATACAGTTAGGCTCCTGTTTAGTTGTGAATTGTTGAGTTAATTGTCCTGACACCAGCTCCAGGATGTTGTTTTGATCATCACAGGCCCACAGTCTGTGTGTTGTAGGTGATAGACTGATGTCATTGATCCCAGTGTTGTGTGTGACATCATGTATCACTTTACCCTTCCTGTCCAGGAGAGTTAATGTGTTACTGTAGTCCCTGGTCCAGGCCTGGTCATCATTGGTAGGACATATAGAACCAATGTAACGTGGAGACATCCACTCCTCAACAACTCTGGCCTCTGTCAGTAGTTTGGTCCTGGTCACTGCTTTCTTCCTTTTATCATCTGTCTGTTGTTGTGAAGAGGGTTGTTGCTGACCAGCTGATGATGATACCGACCGGCCCTGACCAGTGGATATTTTATCTTGACCTGATGTAATAAATTCCCCTAAGGCTTGTTCTAGGTGACCTTGAGGGTTTTTGTTTGGAGTGAAGCTGACATTACATAATACAGGTGTCACAGGGAGATGTATTCTGGAATCTATTTCACATTTTGTGTCATATATTTTAATGTGAGATCCCTGCTGAAGTGCTGACGTACAATCTGTCAGTTGTTGTTTCAGTTGTCTGTTGTACATTTCAATGTCCTGTTTGTATTTATGTATGAGCTTGGTATTATCATTTTTCATCTTCTGATATAGTGAAAGTGTCTCTGCTGTAAGCTTGTCAAGGTCTTGCTTTATTTTCTCTGTCTGCATTTTTATCTGATGAGTCAATTCCTCAAACATTCTGTTATTGTCTTTGAGTAGTGTATCTGTAGAGGTGATGTATTTCCCAATCTGTACCAAATCATTTTTTTCGGTTCTGTCAATAAAAGTTTTAATGTCTTGTTTCTTCTGAGGAGTAAGTTCACTAAGTTCACACATCCGATGGCCACTGTGAAGTGAGGAAATACATTTTGAACAAACCAGATCCTGACATTGTTCACAGAAAAAATCTAACTGTCTCCCCTTGTGATGGTGACAGGTTGTTTGACCTTTTGTGCGAACTGTTGTTATTGCTGCCCCCATCTTGATGAAGATGGAATGTTTGTTGATTTTATGAAGATCGTTGATATTGAATCAATACAATGTTGTTGTTAAATCAGTTAAAAGTGTTTTGATTGATGTTGGTATTGACTTGACATCATTTACTGTTCACTGTATGTATAGTTTAATGTTAACTGTTGTCCTCAAACAAAGTTTTAAACAGAAGAAAAATAACTACCTGATAATCACTGATGGCACACATACGTACAGTACCTGGGTGTAAATCAAGTTGGCTTTCCTTTTGTACCGAAATTCACCGTAATTCTTCTTCCCAAGTTTATACATCTTTCACTTCCTCAGTTCCTGGTAAAATAATCACTGATGGCACACACACATACAGTACCTGGGAATAAATCAAGTTGACCTTCCTCTTGCGCCGAAAGTCACCTCCATCTAAGAAATTACTTCCTTCTTTTCATGTTTATAAATCTGTCACTTGCTCAGTTCCTGGTCAAATAAAACCATTTCAGATAAAACTGTATCTCAAAAATGTACATTAAATGAAATCATATGTGTCCACACAGAATGAGACCAACTTTGTGTTTGGTTACCAACGTAAACAAATGACTACCCACAGAAATATCTGTCTGTTGAGGCCAATTTTACTTCCTTGTTCAATGGAGTTACTGACAGACATACAGTAGTAGAGCATGCGCAGATCTAAAATGTGTAGAAGGTCGATTTGGGTCTTGTTTACAAACTGTGATATTTAAATACCTATAGCTCACCTGGGGTATATTGTCTCTTGGGTGTGTGTATTGGGTAATAAGTCATACCTGTACTGTACATGTACAGTTATATGAATATACATATCATGTTCATGTCTGTATTGTACTTTGGCCCAAGACTTTAATTTAGATTAGCTGAAATATTTTGAAAATGATTTTTTACCTGTATTTCTAAATTTTAGATGTATTATTTGTCTTAAATAAAATGACAATTCATTCTCTTTGTGAATAAGGGCTCAGTTGTATTGATACGTATATTCGGTTTAATGACAATTATTTTACATTGAAGGAATATTCGACCCTGATCAAATACTCTAAAGTAAATCTCTTAACTAGATGTCCGTAATTTGTTTAGCTAGTAAGTTAAAGTATTTAATTTCATCTAATATAGCCTTATTGGATTTTGACTGGAAGTATTGCATGTTCAAGATCAAACATATTTAAATTAGTGTAGCACTGTAGGTTTTAATGGTAAATAGCTATGAGTACTATTAGTTACACAGTTTGTTAATGACCTATTACAGAACAATATTGAGTCTATTTTAAACTTGTATCAGTCGAGGTGAAGCCGAGCCTGGTACATGTTTATTAGGTCACCTGAAGGGTCAGGATGACCTATAGTCATCATGTTTCCTCCGTCGTCGTCTGCAGTGCGCCATCCGCTGTCTGTAAACTTTTCACATTTTCAATTTCTTCTCAAGTTCTACTAGTGCGAAACTTGCCTGAAATAATCCTGACATGGTCCTGATATGGTCCTGACAAAGTGTTGTTATTTTTCGGTTCGATCCAAAATCCAAGATGGCCACCACAGCCGCCATCTTGAAAACACATTTTGAACTTCTTCTTAAGTTCTATCTGCTGAAACTTGTCTGAAATGAATTGTTATTTCCAGTTGATCCCAAATTGAAAATGACTACCATGACATCATATCTAATTAATTTTCTATATAACTGTTGCCAAGGTAGTCAGATGACCGTTTAGACCCTTTGGCCTCTTGTTTCATATATAGAGCATTTTAAAATAATATTTTGTATTGATCTTGATGACATTTTTCTGTTACAGCAAAATGTTTGCGGGTTTGAACTCCTCAGGGCCAGTGGGAAATCTTATGTCTGTGATGTCAACGGATTTAGTTTTGTGAAGAACTCTATTAAGTATTATGATGATTGTGCCAAAATACTGGGGTAAGTTTTACAGAACTGAATAGTGATATGATTAAGCTTTTCTAAGGGTGTACAGATATTCAAGACATTATATGCCCCACATTATACATTATATCACTATAAATTAAATAGTGTGTGTGGGGGCCGTGGTGGCCGAGTGGTTGTTGATAGGATGTAAAATTAATACAAACAAACAAACAAAAGTGTATGTGTGTGTGTGTGTGTGTGTGTGTATGGGGGGGGGTAGTCCTTATGTGTCCCATGGTGCTCTGTCTTGATTTCAAATGGAGGCTGGGCATTTGATAAAATATTTATGCAATATGTTTTACAGACAACTTATAATTATCAAGAGTCGTTTTAATATGGATTAATATTTTAGATTAATTGCTTGATTGTAAGTATCCTACAGGAAACCATCTTCTATGTGTTTGGACAGCATAAACATGTACAGTTTACAGGCCTGATGTGTTTATATGTCTTTGTTTCATTCTGTATCCGAAGTCAGGAGATTGTAAAGGCCCATTTGGCCTCTTGTTTATATAAGATAAGAAGGAAAGTCATATGAATTGAGTCATGATATAGAAAATTATCGGGATAAGACAACGGCTAAAATTATGGCATATATTGATAATTTTCTTACTCTAAAGAATAATAATTTCCATATGAAATATTTTCAGAACAATGGTAATGCGGGCGTTGGCGCCACAGAGACACATCCCGTGGGTTTTAGGAGCAGCTCCAGAGGATATCCCTGTAGTACCTACCACCTCAGGATCTATGTAAGTACATGCACTAGGTCAATTTTCTATCTTACATTGGAAAGAGTTGTCTGCCCTTGCAGGTAGGTATTGATTGTGACGTCAGATGTTTGCGAGGATAACCTGGTCATACCTACTAATTTTCAGAGAAATTTACCCTATGAAATAATTATGTCACAATTAATACCTTCCTGCAAGGGAAATAACTCTGTAAAATGATTAATATGCTAAGGTAGAAATATATGAATGATGTGATAAATGTTTAATATATGGTACACATAGGCATACAGTTAATCATGACTAAGTTACATATTTATTAAAATATACTGGCTAACTGTTTTAGAGGTTTTACAGAAAGATATACTGACTAACTGTTTTAGAGGTTTTACAGAAAGATATACTGGCTAACTGTTTTAGAGTTTTTACAGAAAGATATACTGGCTAACTGTTTTAGAGGTTTTACAGAAAGATATACTGGCTAACTGTTTTAGAGGTTTTACAGAAAGATATACTGGCTAACTGTTTTAGAGGTTTTACAGAAAGATATACTGGCCAACTGTTTTAGAGGTTTTTCGTCCACATTTTTGTTCCTAATAAGCATTGTACATAATACACAACCTGGGCGCTAATTATGGCAAATACGGTACTAATTAAAAATTAATTACAAATCTATGTACCTTTGTCCTGAAGTTGTTCAATCTCATAGGAACACAGCGTGCGCTCATTCACAAAGGATAAGTCGAAGATGACCTCATCATTCAGCATGTTGAGTAATATTTACTGTTCAATATCATCTCTGCTATTGTCTGAAAATTAAAAGACATGTTACATATAAGTATTAACAGCTGTGGTCAAAGGAACCTCATCCATGTGTCTATTTAAGGATTTAATTGCCTTCTTGGGGGATTTATGGTCCTATAATTATCCCAGGATTGAAGACAAATTGAATAACGCACGTTAGCGCGTTATGATTAATTTGAATGTTATAGCTCCAATTTGATTTGAAATATAATAATGATACTTTTCAATTATTTTTTAAGATATGTATTTTTGTTAATTTGATCATATATCAATAATGTCCATTTTGAAAAAAATATGATGATAATCGAGGTGGAACGAGTAACGGTATGTCATTGTCAGAGTAGTGATGAGGTCCAATGTGGTGCCAGCCACCATATTTGATTTTCAACCAAAAAAAAGTTACTGTGATAAAGCCTATTGATGGTATGACCGTTGAGCTGCTGAATGTTTGTCAAGGATGTATCGGTCTACAAACGCAAAATAGATCCGAAGCACGTATGGCGTATATTAGTGTATTTTGCCTCAGAATGGCCCGTTTTCAAGATCGATTTTCTTGCAAAGTATGATTTTTTTTTTCATGAAACTGAACCAGATGGTGTATAATGGGTATAACAATGGAAAAAACAAACTATTTTGTAAATATATTCCATAGATTTTGCTATGGCGTGCAAAAACTCCTATGGCGTACCTATGGCGTATTTTCCTCCTATGGCGTATTTTAGTGTGACCGGTCCCCAACCTGTTCTACGGTTTCGTAATGTGGATAAGCATCTTCGCTGTGCGTTTCTAGACAACAGTCGTGATAAAGAGCTGCCATATATCTTGAAAACCCTGCAGGTTGTTGTTGTAAAAACATTCCCATGTCGAGACATAGCTGTCACCTGCTCTTATCGGCGTTGACATTAAATACAAGATACGTTTGTGTCTCCTCTAACTCAGGCGAGCTGACATTATTTACGGAAACGGGAAGTTTACAATAATCATAAAAACGGACTAAATATTATCCGGAATGTTGCAATAAACAGCATTTTACTCATATCTCGCTGTGTCAATTCAAAATACGCTATTTAATAAAAACAAACGTTTAAATAATTTGAGAAAAATGGAAATGAAATTCGAAATGTTCAACATAATCATTGCGAATTTGATGCTAACTAGTCGGAAATATTAATATAAGGAGAGAGTTATCTGCCCCTAGCTGTGACTTTTGTTTATTTCCGGTTGGCTGACGAAGAGAAAATTTGCAGTGCCCGCGATCGGTGTCTAAGTCAAATGGTTTTGTGGACAAATAAGCAGGTAGTACGACGAAAAATTTCCACATAAGTAGGACGCTTAATATTTATTTGTATTGATAAATTTTTGGCAGAAAGCATGGTAATATTTGAATTTTTTCATGTTTCACTGCCTACTGTAGGATGGAACTCGGGACCTCTTGGCTTTCTAGACCAGTTGACGCTCAATGCAAAGGGTCAAGGCTTTATAAATGAGAAGGATTCGTCACTGTCTCTTTACACAACTAAAGACCACACGAGACGCCTTTGAACCGGAAATAAAAAACATTTTTTCTTAACAAATACTTGTCTCTAGACTTTTATCGAGTCAAAAGAAACAGCACTGTATTTAAGCTTAATAAATTTCAAGATGTCTACTGGGACCCTACTGGTAGACGTGATTTGGGGATAAAAATAATTGTTTGCATCTTATGAAACACATTATTTCCACATCTATAAACAAAACAACACCATCATGAAGTATCCATCAGCAGCTCCAGAAATCTGTACACACAGTAGAATATGCACACAATCCCAACTATAGACTCACCTGACCAGTGCTCGAACAGGACAGTGCTCGAACACTTCTAATTCGCTTCTAATTCCTAAAATCAGTCAATTCTTTTGTCCATGGTGCATGATAATTATGGTGTGTGTTGACACTTTTCTTCTACCAATAAGAAAAATTCGCTTAGCAGTTCCGTTATTTGAATATGAGCAGACGACGTCTGATGTCAACCACAAAATTGACGATCGCCAAAATAATCAGCATCGCATAAAAAGTTAAGAAATATTCTAAAAAATATTTGGTTCACTTCCCGCCCTGTTAAAATGTTTGTTAACCCATGATTTCCTGTGTATTACCCACGAAATAGTTGACTTAGTTTTTTGTCGAATATGAACAGTTTGTGGATTTAGAAAATATTTTTTGTTGCTGTTTTGAGAAATAAAGATCTAAATATACCAGAATAGGTAGAAAACTTGTCATAAATACAATGTTTATTTTTTTATTGGGGTGTTGGAGGACTGGTCCCTTCTTACGCAATTTCCGCCATTTTGACAGTGATCTTTGACTCGCTGTCGTAAACAAACCAACATGTGAACTTAATTTTAATTTTGTTCAAAATACTTGTGATAAGTCTGTCCTAAATCACAATAATACAAACATCAACCATTGCTTACTATTTTAATTTTAACAGCCAAAAACTGTGTTCTTTGTTCGAGCACTGGTCAGGGGAGTCTACAGGTACTGTTCTGTCACGACTTCTGGTTAGGACTATTAATATTGATTCCATAACATCAAACGATCATCTGTCTGTTTTTTAATCAGAAAATATCTGCTTTCAAAGCCATTGTAGTAATGTTCAATGAGAAGATAATGTTTTAAAGTATTACATTTGATTTCTACAACTTTTTGTTATAAATCGATATGTCAAAACAATTAACTATCAATATATATACATAAAGAATTTTTTTTTCATTAATGATATTACTTAAAGTAATATATTTTTGTAGGGTGAAATTTTAAAATCAGAATCATATGATATTACATTTTCTGATTCACAAATTCACAAAAAAAAAAATTCAATTTTCCAGAGTTCACTTTACAAAGACAGTATGAGGCTAAAAGACTAGAAGACGTAGCCAAAAGGAGACAGGAATGTGAGACCATGATACGAACAGGAAGTAATAATTGGTAAAATAATGGCGGAATCTGAACATGGCTATCTACGGATGGAAGACCAGGAAAACCGTCCAATCTTTGTTGTTGGTGACGATACCGCCTTCAGTCAGCTTTATATGGTAAAACTTACTGCTTAAATTCTGTGATTCTTAGCAGATCTTAATGTTTCACTGTTAATTGGAGAAAAGAGCCAATACCGTCTTGTCTGTTGAAGTTCTGTAGGTTCCATGGTATACTTGACTTAAATACCTCTCACCTAGTTGGCCAGGTTAATGCTGGTACAGAGGTGAACAAGTCAGGGGTTACTTCATTTACTTGTCAGATCACATTGGT
Source organism: Argopecten irradians irradians (assembly GCA_004382745.1). Lineage (NCBI taxonomy): Eukaryota > Metazoa > Mollusca > Bivalvia > Pectinida > Pectinidae > Argopecten > Argopecten irradians. Next base: position 1,170,136 of record SAYR01073692.1, on the reverse strand, counting down.
TTTCTACGAGAATGTCAGATCACCTGAGTTTTCTACAATGACTTTTTGTCTTTGGTTCCCTCCGTCTTTAAGATCACTCCCGGGCTTAGATCAAGATTATCCGAAGTTATATATTGCAATCAGTGTGAAATATTTATTGTAAGTGAAGTTTTTTCTTTTTCTATAAAATACACAGAAAGTGTTTATAATTACAAGTTTGTAATGTATATAGTCAGTCCTGAAAGTGGCCATTTTAAACAGGTGGTCGTTATACAGAGGTGGCTTCTAAGACAAGTTGAATACTGTAAAGCTTTACACTAAGGGGAGATGATTTATGGGATCGTACAGCTGAGGAATTCTCATTGGAAAAATATTCTAGATTATCTCCCTTTAGTTTAAAGTTATGACTTCAATTCCACCATATATATTACATGTTAATTATAACAGAAATCTTTGAGGTTTGATTACTTGTAACCTGAGTATAAGACCACCTGAGTATAAAGACCAGTTTTCTCCTGTCCATTGGGAGCTCTTTATAGACAGGTTTGACTGTACTTTTGCAAATGGAGGGGTACAAATCACTTTTCTGTGAGAACCCAAAACTTCTACGCAATCGCACCCTATAAATTTTACTGACCCTCTATGCCTTTATAGGGGGTCAGTAACTGACTATATAACTAATAATAACTAGACTATAATAGTTATCTCTGTTTTGTTTCTGTTCTTATAATACATTTTTATATTTTCATAACTTTAGGTACTTGTAACTTGAGGTTTTTGTTGTCTTACTAAAAAAAGAAAAACCTACCTACTTATATACATACCACTTTCTCATACCTCGGACAGTGAAATCTCACATGATACATATATATATATACCCCTAGATTTTTCTATCTTGTTCAATCTGTCTTACCTTTACGTGATTTTTGGCAAAATTTTACCCCATTTCATGTGATTAACCGTCCGGGCATGTGACGTCATACTCTCAAATCGATGACGTTATATGCTTCAGATAATCAATGTTATTTGAAATATGTGTATTCAGTCAACTACCATGCATTGTTTGGTTGTTGTTTTTAATTGTTAAACATTATGTACCGATTGATCATCGTTTTTCTTCAAACTATAGTTTTACGTGGAATGACTGTCTGGTATATAAAACAAACAATTTATTAGGGCTGGCCTAACTGTAATGTGTTTCTATGTTAACAGGAGAACCATGAGGACATCGCGGCCATCACCGTGGGTGTGTGTGCCATGGCCAAGAAGTGTAACTCTAAACCCATGAGAGAGATCCTACAGCGTCTCGAGTTGTTTGAACACATTAAGACTTTGGTATTTGAGGAAGATGTTATTCTGAACCAGCCGATTGAGGACTGGCCTGTCGTTGACGTTCTCATCTCTTTCTTCTCCAGGGATTTCACTCGATAAGGCCAATTGCATATAAAACCTACGAAACCGTACATTGTTAATGACTTGGAGGCCAGAAAAGTTTTATTAGACAGGTAAAATACACACAATTCATGATCATAGCAATATATTAAAAATCTACAAAAACTGTATAAAAAATGAAGCCAAATTGTGTTTGATAATTTTGTCTACAGATTTGTGATCGTGGATATGTAATTATTTAATACACTGAAGAAAAAATAGAGTTTGACAACATTAGCATGATTTTGATACGTTTTGGAATGCAAAAAGAGAACTCGGTTATATACCTCTGCTGGGCAAAATTAATTATGGCAAGCACAGGCCCCTGGGACCTTTTGAATTTCAAACGCATTTCACAAGATTGCGTTAATGTTGCTATAGTTGTAACATTTAGTTTTAATAACAATTGGGTATGCGGTGTAAATTTCCATTGTTTTGTGAATGAGTTCCTTTCAGATGAATGAGTTATCAGTTGATTTGTAAGGCAAACAAATATTGTTTTGGTTTTTGTAAGCGGGAGACTTGTTTTAATGAAAGCCTGGAGCTAAGGGAATCATTCATCCAGAGAATATGCTAAATTGGACAGGGAGGGAAATGGAACAGCCAATGTTAAGTTTTTTTTTTTTAGTAGTGAAATACAATTTACATTTTTAATTCACATTTTTACGTTGGTCCAGTGTTTTTTTCTCCGTTAACCAGCTGGCCTTCCTGCATCACTACATTACAACTTATCACCTGTGGGTCGTTAGCCAAAAATCTTAAGTAAATATGATAAGATGACTTTATAAATAGAAAACCAATCATGAAATCCTTTTAAAATAAAAAAACTCCTTCAGGATTGCAGGGGGTAGGAGTGGAATCAAAGAAAATGGCTGTGCCCCATGGAGACCTGTCGCAATAAATCATAAAGGTCTATGACGTCAAGCACATGTACTGTATTGTGGTTTCATAGTGATGATTTCTGAATGAAATTTTCATAATTAATGAAATATAGGCGAGAAAGGTAGAATAATTCTAACTTTCCTGTAACCATAGTTTAGGGCGAATTCAGTTATGGATGTTGTTTTTGTATAGGTTGATAAATTTATAAAACTGAATATTGCAGTTATGGAACGTTGTTGATTTGGTAACAGATCAATGCACTGATTTTACAGTTATGGACCGTTGTTTTGTACAGTGTCATCACTGATTTTTACAGTTAATGGCGTTGTTTGTAACAGGTCAATACACTTGATTTTACAGTTTATGGATGTTGATTTGTACAGATCAATACACTGATTTTACAGTTATGGATGTTGATTTGTACAGGTCAATACACTGATTTTACAGTTATGGACGTTGATTTGTACAGGTCAATACACTGATGCCGAGGACTGTATTGAGGTTAATGGTGTGGTGTTTCACAAACCGTTTGTGGAGAAGCCAGTGTCGGCAGAAGATCACAATGTTTACATCTATTTCCCCGTGGCGGCTGGCGGAGGTAGTCAACGACTCTTCAGGAAGGTGAGGTGCAAATCTTAGACCGCATAATTAAACATTTTTATCATAGAAGTGTAGACCTTTTGCAATATTTTTTTAAGAGTTTTGGTTAATCTGCAAATTTAGCAAATTTAAACCTTTGCAAGTATTATCAACTATACAGTATGTACATGTCACATTATTTTAATACTGACTTATTATTTGACCGGTATAGCCAGGTTTATGGATTATACAGGTTTTAATTAATATAAATCATTTGCAGAATAGACAGGTATCAGGATTAAACAAGGGTCGGTTTGGACAAGTTATACTTTGTCAACCAAACTGGACTTGGTGAATTTGTAACAGTTGTCTCCCCTTTACACCGTCCTTGATTTCCCCGGTTGTAGGTGGGTCCTCGGAGTAGTGCCTACTACCAAGTCAACCGTGTCCGCCAGACTGGCTCCTATATCTATGAAGACTTCATGCCTACAGATGGAACTGATGTCAAGGTTTGTATTTCAAGTCTGAAGATGTATTTGAAATGTTAGATCATTTGATCCATCTATGTATGCCATCTATTGTCAAAAGAAATTAAAAACAAACAACATCTGTTAAAAACAAAAGAATCATGAAAAAAAGTAACCACAAATATGTTAATTAATACTCATTATTCTTACATGGAGAGCTAGAAGTATCAATCATCTTTAATGTATTATTGAATTTTGCACGCTACATGGAAACTGTTAATACATGGGTTTTGCGATCCCAAATTGACGTCGGTAAAAGTATGATTTATCGTTGATTAGTCCCACCTTCCAGTGATTGTGTTGTTACAAAAATCATGTCAATCAATGGCTTTACATTCGCCAGGAGCTGGGACTAATCAACAGTAAGTTGTACATTATAAATACCCACGTTGTTTTGGGATCTCGAAACCGACGACCTCTGTATAAAGACCACATGCTTAATAAGACCACTTTCCTAGCGTCCCAAATGGCCATGCATTTATAACACATTGTACCCTGTGTATAAAGACCACTTGTCTATAGAGACCACTTTTATCTTGTCCCTTGGGCGGTCTCTATAGACAGGTTTGACTGTATGTAGAAGTGATCATCTTTGTAGCCTCCTTCTTGGTCATCCAGGAAATAATTGGTCCAAACTGTGACTCACCAGTAATTCTTTATACATATACATTACATATCTTAAATATAGATAACAAACATCATCAAGTTTGATTTCACACCGTTTAATTTGTTATTGTCATTTCAGAAAATCATCGATACATCACACATGATAACATGTTTAAATCTGAATACAAAGACAATTATCATGATCTTATCCTGTTTTCATACCATCAAAATTACAATGATATCTCATTCATGTAAAATACAGATTTTCATTTCGATTTTTTCAAATCGAGCAATTTATTATCATTGTTATTTTTAGACCTGGTCAGTATCCATGGAAACAACTCTTCAAAAAAATGTTGAATATAACATCTGAGTCTTCAAACTTTCTTTAAACTTTCTTTCATGAATATGCAAGTTATAAAGAATTTTAAATGGTAAATTTCTGATTCTGAAATTCATTTTGACGGTTATATATAAAGATTTAATTTAGCTTGATCACCAGAAATATAGGATTGTGAGAACTCAGATTTCTTTTAAAACATTATCAAACACTTGGAAAAAGCTCAATTTTACACATTGGAATATAACTCATTGAAATGAAACTAGATTTCATGGTCAAGGATATACAAAATAATAAGTTATTGGCATGCGCCAATGGGTGGGTGTTTTTTGAAACAATGGAATTGCATCATTATTATAAGACTCCCAATTCCATAACTTTAATGATCTAAAATTCCCAATTGTAATTATGAATAACTGTAATAAGAAAAGAATGCATATAAATGTTTACTGTAACAGATTAATGTGCCATGAGTACAGAAAAAGATAGTTATAGCCGACTTAAAAAAAACATATTTTGTCCAGTTTCCATTTTATTTCCCTAATAAGCACCCTTCTTTGTTACAATTTTTTAAGCACCCTGGGTGCTAATTACAGTGAATACGGTATATTCAAAATTAATAATAGTTTGTGAAACCATCAAATTACAGCATGCTTATAAGACTACCAATTCCACTACTTTAGTGTTGTTAAAGCTATGAAGTAATCATCATCAAGCACAATCAAACAAGCAAATATTAAATACAGACTAAATTTAATCTTAAGTACAAGTAGAAACAGTGAACCATTGATAATCCGGACACCTTTGATCCCAGTCTAAATCGTCCGGATTACCAATTATAAACACATTCAAACAAGTAAACAACAAATTGGGAGAAAATTGAATATTAAGTACAAGTTAATATACCAAAGATATCTAAATTACATGTGTGTATACTACTTACAATCATATAATGTAAACATGGACATTAACGGGAGGAGGAAATTGACTCTACGTGAAGGTCGCTTGATTGTAAAAAATTCCCCCAAGTGTAATATTTTGTACATGTATGAACTTCAATATGTTTTCAAAAATTAAAAAGTAAAACCTGGTTATCAGAAACGTCTAGGGACCAACAAAATAATTTTGTTATAATTAGTAAATATAAGCATCAAACTATCTTTTTATAGGAAAAAAACCCCAGGCAATTCATAATGGGCTAGCGTGCATAATGATGATTGTCTGCAAAGCTCTGGTATCTATATAAACCATAGATTCCATTGAGAGAAAGTTAAATGATCAATTATCAAGATATAAAACGGGCATGAATTACTTTGTGGTCGTAATACAACATATTGTGTTTACAGGTGTACACTGTTGGCCCTGATTATGCACATGCTGAAGCAAGGAAATCTCCAGCATTAGATGGGAAAGTAGAGAGAGACAAGGATGGAAAAGAAGTCCGATTTCCAGTCATTCTGAGTGCCAAAGAAAAACTTCTAGCTAGAAAAGTCTGTCAGGCATTCAAGGTAAAGAATTTTTAATTTTCTGATGTTGGTTGTTTATTTAGGTGGGATAATTAATTTGCTGTAAAAATTTGGATTTAAAATTACTGAGACTTTTCAATGTCACTATCACCAGGTGAACCGTACATATGCAGGATCATGTCGGGTCATGTGAGGTCATATAGGGGTCGTGTAGGGTCATGTAAGGTCATATAGGGGTCGTGTAGGGTCATGAAAGGTCAAGTTGGGTCAAAGTAGACATTTTCAACAAAAACCTGCACCAGTTGTACTATATATTTTTTAATTTGATGCATATCTTTCATGTGGTTGCCGCAGTATTGTGAAAATCCAAATATGTTTCATATCAATTCAATACAACTAACACAAATTCACTAAAGAAACATACAGATGGTTTATACAAGTTTGCTCAAATCGTCTCTGTTGATGGGCCTGAACCACCCTGACATTACTGTCTATTTTATAATACAATTTGATAACTAGTTAAGTGATACAGACCCTCTCAGCCATTTGTTATAACTATCATACCCAGTTACACTGTAATAGTTTTGTCATAGATATCACACCTTGTAGTACTGTAACATCTTTGTCATAGATATCACACCTTGTAGTACTGTAACATCTTTGTCTTAGATATCACACCTTGTAGTACTGTAACATCTTTGTCATAGATATCACGCCTTGTAGTACTGTAACATCTTTGTCATAGATATCACACCTTGTAGTACTGTAACATCTTTACATTGTTCCAAAATGATGTCCACAGTAAATCATCTCTACCCACCCCTATAGCCATTACCCAGTCTCTGCCTCTGTGTATGACCTTGACCTCCTCACCATCACCACTGATGACTAGTACCTTACCATTATCACAGTCTCCAATGATGATGTTCCCCTGACTATCATACACTATACCACAGGGGTCAAATGTTTCACCTCCTGTTTGTGGTGTTTGTTTATATGTACTGGGGATGTCACCTCTGTATACAAACAGTTTCTGGAAGTCAGAATCCATAACAACAACATGACTGTTTCCATCACCACCATCATCTTTATAACTGCCATCAATCACTGCGACATTGTTAGTGATAGGACACTCTGTGATCCTCCATGGTGAACACACTAATGGTTTCCCAGTCCTTGTAACTTTTGTAGTGAGCACCATCTGACCTTGTGTGGTATATTTGGAGACGTTTCCTTTCATGCCCACAATGACATGGTTCTGTGCTGTAATACATATACAGTCAGGCTCCTGTTTAGTTGTGAATTGTTGAGTTAATTGTCCTGACACCAGCTCCAGGATGTTGTTTTGATCATCACAGGCCCACAGTCTGTGTGTTGTAGGTGATAGACTGATGTCCATGATCCCAGCCTTGTGTGTGACCTTCTGTATCACTTTACCCTTCCTGTCCAGGAGAGTTAATGTGTTACTGTAGTACTCCCTGGTCCAGGCCTGGTCATCAGTGGTGGGACATATAGACTTAATGTAACATGGAGACTCACACTCCTCCACCACCCTGGCCTCTGTCAGTAGTTTGGTCCTGGTCAATGCTTTCTTCCTTTTATCATCTGTCTGTTGTTGTGAAGAGGGTTGTTGCTGGCCAGCTGATGATGATACTGACCGGCCCTGACCACTGGATATTTTATCTTGACCTGATGTAGTAACTTTTCCCAATGCTTGTTCCAGATGAACTTGAGGGTTTTTGTTTGGAGTGAAGCTGACATTACATAATGCAGGTGTCACAGGGAGATGTATTCTGGAATCTATTTCACATTTTGTGTCGTATATATCAATGTGAGATCCCTGCTGAAGTGCTGACTTACAATCTGTCAGTTGTTGATTCAGTTGTCTGTTGTACATTTCAATGTCCTGTTTGTATTTATGTATGAGCTTGGTATTATCATTTTTCATCTTCTGATATAGTGAAAGTGTCTCTGCTGTAATCTTGTCAAGGTCTTGCTTTAATTTCTCTGTCTGCATCTTTAATTGATGAGACAATTCCTCGAACATTCTGTCATTGTCTTTGAATAGTGTATCTGTAGAGGTGATGTATTTCCCAATCTGTACCAACTCATTCTTTTCTGTTCTGTCAATAAAAAATTTAATGTCTTGTTTCTTCTGAGGAGTAAGTTCACTAAGTTCACAAACTTGATGGCCACTGTGAAGTGAGGAAAGACATTTTGGACAAACCAGATCCTGACATTGTTTACAGTAAAATTCTAATTGTCTCCCCTTGTGATGGTGACACGTTGTTTGACCTTCCGTGCGAACTGGTATTTTTGCGGCTGCCATTTTGATGAAGATGAAAAGTTTGTTGATTTTATGAAGATCGTTGATATTGAATCAATAAAATGTTGTTGTTAAAAAAGTTTAAATAGTTTTGATTGACGTTGGTATTGACTTGACATCATTTACTGTTCACTGTATTTATAGTTTAATGTTAACTGTTGTCGTCAAACCAAGTTTTAAACTAAAGAAATATAACTACAAGATAATCACTGATGGCACACGTACATACAGTGCCTGGGAATAAATCAAGTTGATCTTCCTCTTGCGCTGAAAGTCAACGCAAACAAAGAATTAAATTCCTTCTCCATATGTTTACAATTCTGTCACTTTCTCAGTTCCTGGTAAAATAATCACTGATGGCACACGTACATACAGTACCTGGGAATAAATCAAGTTGATCTTCCTCTTGCGCTGAAAGTCACCGCAAACAAAGAATTAAATTCCTTCTCCATATGTTTACAATTTTGTCACTTTCACAGTTCCTGGTAAAATAATCACTGATGGCACACACACATACAGTACTTGGAAATAAATCAAGCTGACCTTCCTCTTGCGCTGAAAGTCACAGCCATCCAAGAAATTACTTCCTTCGTCTCATGTTTATAAATCTGTCACTTTCTCAATTCCTTGTCAAATAAAACCATTTCAAATAAAACTCTATTTTAGTAATGTACAATAATGTACATTAAATGAAATCATGTGTCCACACAGAATTAGACCATCCTTGTGTGTTTGGTTACCAACGTAAACAAATGACTACTCACAGAAATATCTGTCTGTTATGGCCAATTTTACTTCCTTGATCAATGGAGTTACCGACAGACATACAGTAGTAGAGCATGCGCAGATCTACAATGTGTAGAAGGTCGATTTGGGTCATGTTTATAAACGGTGATATTTAAATACCTATAGCTCACCTGGGGTGTATTGTCTGTTGGGTGTGTGTATTGGGTAACAAGTCATACCTGTACTGTACATGTATAGTTAGATGAATATACATATCATGTTCATGTCTGTATTGTACTTTGGCCCAAAACTTTAATTTAGATTAGCTGAAATATTTTGAAATTGATTTTTACCTGTATTTCTAAATTTTAGATGTATTATTTGTCTTAAATAAAAAGACTATTCATTCTCTTTGTGAATAAGGGCTCAGTTGTATTGATACATATATTCAGTTTAATAACAATGATTTTACAATGAATGAATATTCGACCCTGATCAAATACTCTAAAGTAAATCTCTTAACTAGATGTCAGTAATTTTTAGCTCACCTGGCCCGAAGGGCCGGTGAGCTTATGTCATGGCGCGTCGTCCGTCGTCCATCGTCCGTCGTCCGTCCGTCTGTCCGTCAACATTTCCTTTAAATCGCTACTAGTCATAGAGTTCTGCATGGATTGTAACCAAATTTGGCCACAAACATTCTTGGGGGAAGGGGAACAGAACTTGTATAAATTTTGGCTCTGACCCCCCGGGGGCAGGAGGGGCTGGGCCCAATAGGGGAAATAGAGGTAAATCCTTTAAATCGCTACTTGTCCTATAGTTCTGCATGGATTGTAACCAAATTTGGCCACAAGCATCCTTGGGGGAAGGGGAACAGAACTTGTATAAATTTTGGCTCTGACCCCCCGGGGGCAGGAGGGGCTGGGCCCAATAGGGGAAATAGAGGTAAATCCTTTAAATCGCTACTTGTCCTATAGTTC
>SAYR01073692.1:1140985-1155751 GCA_004382745.1 Argopecten irradians irradians | reverse complement strand
GAGGATAACCTGGTCATACCTAGTAATTTTCAGAGAAATTTCACCTATAAAATAATGATGTCACAATAAATACCTTCCTGCAAGGGAAATAACTCTGTAAAATGATTGATATGCTAAGGCAGAATATAAATATATGTGATAAATGTTTAATATATGGTACACATAGGCATACAGTTTATCATGACTAAGTTACATATTTTATACACAAACTTCCCTGTTGTTGACTATAGTCGACAGAATTTTGCCTTCTCTATTCACCATTGTCGACGCTCAATATTGACGCGCTTTCTTCACAATAAATCTCTTATCATAGATTATATTTAAATTTTCAATGTAGTGATATATGAAAAGTTCTTAATTTCAAAACAAACTTTCTGGATGTTACGTAAATAATTTTGACCATGTATATGTTTTTTATGGCAGAGTAACAAGATATATCAAACAGACTTATCATCATAAAAAAATGGCGACTTTTTACACCTTCGCCTGGATTACAATATCACATAGATTGCAATATGTTGATGCAGGTTTTTAATAATTCATGAAATGATTTCGAAGTAAGTTCAAATAATTGCAGGAACCTTAGCATGTTTAAATTAAATTAGTTAGCACCGAATAACTGGACATTTTGTCCAGCACTTTTTCAAAAACTCCTGGTAGCAAAACCTATGGGGCATCATTTGGAAAGAATACAAAGTATGGAAAGAGTTTAAAGTACCATGTACACAAGACTAATGTTACATGTTGTATTTTAGGATGGAACTAAGGACAGTTGTTGCTGTTATTAGACATGGCGACCGTACACCGAAACAGAAAATGAAAATGGAGGTCAAACATAAAAAGTTGGTAGCCATATCTCTTCAGTGTTGTACTTTTCAAGTCTATTTTTCAATCATTTACAGTTCAAATTTGTGAAAGGAATTGTAATGTGAACACAACAAACATGAAATTATAATCTGTAATACAGATATGAATCCTTAATTGATATATCTATATAAAAAGAGCAGGTCGGGTGATTTGTACATAAATATGGTCTCTGTCACTCAGCTGATGGAGCATGCTTCTTTGGCTCAGTCGGTATAGAGTCGTAGTTTTTCATGCCGGACATGTGTATTTTTCCGTTTTTTTTACACAAGTGTTTAATTTCTGTTTTGTGTCATACATAAGCTTACATTATTTCCTGAACTTGTTTCATGGATATGTTATAAAATAATTGCATGGTTCTGCTTTATTTGATAGATTACATAGTCACCCATACCGAAATAAAGCATGCTTTTATGATGCTTTTAGTGACATATTTTAGTACTTTTTCTAAAAAGTACAAAAAAAGCATGCTCTTTTAGTACTTTTTCCGGACACACCATCAGGGCAGAGTACTTTTTTTGTACTTTTTTTGGACTCTGAAATTTTGCAGAGTACTTTTTTTGTACTTTTTTTGGACTCTGAAATTTTGCAGAGTACTTTTTTTGTACTTTTCTGGACTTAAACATTCTGCAGAGTACTTTTTTTGTACTTTTCTGGGACTTAGTCATTTTGCAGAGTACTTTTTTTATACTTTTCTGGGACTTAGTCATTTTGCAGAGTACTTTTTTTGTACTTTTCTTGGACTTAGAATTATTCACATGGTATGAGAAATGTTCAGAGTACTTGAATATCAACACCTTGTAGTCACCTGTAACTATTTGTCATAGATATCCACACCTTTAGTACTATAACATCTTTGTCCAATGATATCAACACCTTGTTAGTACTTAGTAACATCAATTTTGTATAGATATCACACCCTTGTAGTCAGCTATTAGACACGATATTTGTCATAAGATATCCACCTTGTAGTAACTATAACCTCTTTAGTCATAGATATCACACTTGTAGTACCTATAACATCTTTGTTCAGAGATATCACACCCTTTAGTACTGTAACCATCTTGTCCTAGACTATCACACTTGTAGTGCGTAACATATTTTGTCATTATATCACACCTGCCTTAGTAACTGTACATCTTTGTCATAGATAATCACACCTTGTGTACTGTAACATTTTGTCCATAGAATATCGACACCCTTCGTAGTATCTGTAAACATTTTGTCATAGATATCACACCTTGTAGTACTGTAATCATCTTTGTCAGAACTCACACCCTTGTAGCTAACTATAACATCTTTGGTCATCAGAATTATCACACCTTGTAGTACTGTAACATCTTGTCATAGATATCAGCACCTTGTAAGTAACCCGGAACATCTTTGTCAATAGATATCAACACCTTGTAAGTATCCATAACATCTTTGTCAATAGATACTCAACACACTTGTAAGTACTCGTCGACATCTTTTGTCATAGATATCATCCCTTCGTAGTACTGTAACATCTTAGGTCATAGATATCATCAACCTGTAGTCACTGTAGCCAACCCAAACAAATCTTTGTCATAGATATCACACCTTGTAAGCACTGTAACATCTTTGTCATCATATTACCCACACCTTGTACGTAAGGGGGGAGGGGGGGGGGGGCGGGGGGGGGGGGGGCGGGGTGTAACATCTTGTCAATGATATCACACCTTGTAGTACTGTACATCTTACCTCATGCCATTCATAGTCCACAGTAAACTTCATCGTCTACCACTCAACAGCTTTACCCAGTCTCTGCTGCTGTGTATGACCTTCGACCTCCTCCCCATCACCACTGAGAGTACTAGTACTCTATAACAACATCTCCTATGATTGAATGTTTCCCCCTGACTATCATACACTATACTCCAGAGGCTTAAATGGTACCACCTCCTGTTTGTGGTGTCTTGTTTATATGTACTGGGGATGTACCTCTGTATAACAACACAGTTCTAGGAAGTCAGAATCCCCATAAGCACAACATGTTTTGTTTCCATCACCACCCTTCATTCTTTATAACGTGATCAATACTGCGACATCTAGTTAGTGATAGGACACACTCTGTATCCTCCCAATGAGGGAATCAGACTTAATGGTTTCCCAGTCCCTGCTGCCATTGTAAGTGAGTTACCATCTGACCTGGTCGCTGGTATATTTTGAGACGTTTCCTGCCAGCCACAATGGACCTTGTTCTGTGCTGTATATACATATACACGTAGGGCTCCTGTTCTAGTTGTGATATTGTTGAGTTAATTGTCCTGATACAGCTTCCAGGATGTTGTTTGAGTTTATCACAGGCCCAGTCTGTGTTTGTTGTAGGTGATAGACTGGGGATGTCGAGTGATCCTAGCCTTGTTGTGACCTTGCTGTATCACTTTCCCATTCCTGTAGCAGGAGAGTCTAATGTGTCACTGTAGTAGTCTACTGGTCCAGGCCTGGGTCATCAATCGGTAGGACATATAGCCAAATGTTACATGCAGAGTACCACTCCTACGCTACACAACTGGCCCTAGGTCAGTAAGTTGGTCCTAGGTCACTGCTTTCTTCCCTTTATCCATCTGCTGTTGTTGGAAGAGGGTTGTGCTGAAGATGATAACTCGACGCGGGTCCCTGACTCAGTGGCATGTATGATTCTTGACCTGATGTAGTAACTTTTCCGTAATGCTTGTCTTCCAGGTGACCTTGAGGGTTTTCTGTTTGGCCGTGAAGCTGAACATACATAATCGCAGGTGTCACAAGGGAGATGTTATCCTGGAATCTATTTCACATTTGTGTCGTATACTATCAATGTGAGATCCCTGCTTGAGAAGTGCTGACTTACAATCTTCAGTTGTTTGTTTCTATGTTGTCTGTTGTACATTTCAAATGTCCTGTTTGTATTATAATGTATGAAGCTTAGTATTCATCATTTTCATCTTCTGATATAGTGAAAAGTTGTCCTCTGCTGTACATCTTGTCAAAGGTCTTGCTTTAATTTTCTCTGTCTCCGCATCTTTAATTGATGGAACAATTCCTCGAACACTTCTGTCTGTCTTTTGAAGTAGTGTATCTCGTAGAGGTGTGTATTTCCAATCTGTACCAAAATCATTCTTTCTGTTCTTGTATAAAATTTTAATGTTCTGTTTCTTTTGAGCAGTAAGTTCACTAACGTTCACACATGTGACTGTCTCTTTGTGAATTTGTAGGAAATAATAACATTTTGGACAAACCAAGATCTGACATTGTCACAGGAAATTCTAATTGTCTCCCCTTGTGATGGTGACAGGTTGTTTGACACTTTTGTTGCTGAACTGGAAGTTTTTTGCTGTTGCATTTGATGAAGATGGAATGGTCGCCTGATTTTATGAAGGTTTGTTGATGATTGAATAAATATCAAGTTGAGTTGTTAAATCATAATTAATAAAAGTTTTGAGTTAGAAGTTGGTATTGACTTGACAGTCGTGTTACAAGTTCAATATAATGATTGTTTTACATTCCAAATGTTGTCTTCAAACCAAGTTTTGGAGAGCAGAAGAATGATAACTATGTTATAACTCACTGATGGCAACACGTACATACAGTAACCTTCAGTAATTTCCATCGTATATCCAAGAAAAGAACTTTCTTTTCCTCACGTTTGTATATCATCTGTGACTTCTCTGTCCTGGTAAAATAATCACTGATGGCACAGCTCATACCTACAGTACCTGGGGGATAAATCAAGTTGACCTTCCTGCTTGTGTCGAAAGTCCACGCCAATCAAGAAATTAACTTCCTTCTCATGTTTAATATATCTGTAACTTTCTCAGTCCTGGTCAAATAAAACCAATTTCAGATTAAAATGTATCTCAGTAATGTGAAAAAAAGTGTACAATTAAATATGAAATCATATTGTGTCCACACAGAATGAGACCACTTTTGTGTCTTGGTTAATCAATCATAAACAAATGAACTACCCAACAGAAATGATCTGTCTGTTGAGGTCACAATTCTACTTCCTTGTTCAAATGGAGTTACCGACAGACATACAGTAGTAGAGCATGCGCAATATCTACAATGCTGGTAGAAGGTCGTTTCTGGGGTCATTTTATAGACCGTGATATTTAAAGATACTAATATCGCTCACTGGGTGTATTGTCTGTGGTGTGTGTAATTGGGTAATAAGTCATACCTTACTGTACATGGTACAAGTTGATGAAATATACTATCAAGTTTCATATGTCTGATATTGTACTTTGACCCAAAAACTTCAATTTAGAATTAGCTGAAATACTTTTGAAATTCGATATTACCTGTAATTCTAAATCTTAGATGTGTTATTTATAATTCGGTTTAATGACAAAGATTTATACAATAAATGAATATTAACCCTGATCAAATACTCTAAAGAAATCTCTTAACTAGATCCAGTAATTTGTTTAAACTAGTAAGTAAAGTATTCAATTTCATTAATATAGCCTAATTGGCATTTTGACTGGAGGTATTGCATGTTCAGAGATCAAACATAATTTAAATTAGTGTAGCACTGTAGGTTTTAAATTGTAATAGCTATGAAAGTTCTATCAGTTACACAGTTTTGTTAATGAAGCTATGCTACTTGTAACTAGAAAAATATTGTGTCTCTATTAATAAACTTGTATCAGTCGAGGTGAAAGCGGCCTGTTACATGTTATTATACGGAACCTGAATGGTCAGGACTGACCTATATGTCTCAATCATGTTCCTTTCCCAATCGCGTCTGCAGTGCGCCATTCGCTGTCTGTAAAATTTTCTAACATTTTCAACTTTTTCTCAAGTACTAACTAGTGTCGATTAAGCTGAAAACTTGTCCTGAAATGATGCCTGAAATGGTCCGCTGACATGGTCCTGACAAAGTGTTGTTATTTTCGGGTAGGATCCAAAATCCAGATGCCATCACTAGCGCCATCTTGAAAAATCATTTGAAATTCTTCTCAAGTTCTAACTTGTACAATTTAGCTGAACACCATGCCTGACAATGATCCCTGACATGGTCCTCCGACATGGTCCCGACAAAGTGTTGTTCATTTTCAGCCGATCCGAAATCCAAGATGTGCCCACCACAGCGCCCATCTTTGAAATCACATTCTTGAACTTCTTACTCAAGTTCTATCGCTGAAAATTTGTCTGAATGAAATTTTATTTCCAGTTGATCCAATTGGAATGGCTTACAGCATGAACATACATATCTAATTATAATTTATTCTGTATAAACTGCTTGCCAAGGTAAGTCAGATCGACCGTTAGACCCTTTGGCCTCTGTTTCTATAAAAAGCATTTTAAATAATATTTTTGTATTGATCTTGATGACATTTGTTTCTGTTATCAGCACGGGGCAAATGTTTGCGGTTTGATCTGCTCAGCGGCCAGTGGAAATCTATGTCTGTGAATGCTCAACGGATTTAGTTTTTGTGAGAAACTCTAATTAATGTATTAGGATATGTGCAAATACTGGGTAAGTTTTACAGAACTGATAGCTTTATTATGATTAAGCTTTTCTAAGGTGCATCAGATGTTCAAAGACATTTTATGCCCCACATTACTATTTAACTATAAATTAAATATAGTGATAATGTGGGGGGGGGGGGGGGGTATGCAGTATACATATACTGTGAACGGCGACGACAATGGGCCCAGATGCGGCGATTTATGACGTCGGATAAAATGAACGTTAATAAAACCAAGTTACGCACATTTTTTGCGCGACGCACCACGTGTATTTGCGGACAACTCTCATAAACAACTGTTTCATTAAGACTCACGCATTTTACTGGTATAAATTAACTACTCTAGTACAGTATCAATAGATAATAGAAGGGTAAGAACTGGTAAGTATCAGGTTATCAAGATAATCATGTAGGTACTTTCTAACAAAATATAAATAATTGAATAAATCAAAAGCTGCAAACAGCACATTAAGAAAAAAAAGAATTTGATTGTTTTCCTCTCGTTATTGGAGATAGCATTAATAATATTCATGGCAAAATCAATCAAAGATAGATGAACAAAATCCGATTTATCTCAATCAGTAGCTTAATGCAGTTATTCGCGCACTGAAATTCCAATAAATGTCCACATGTCAGGGGATCTCGGACAAAAATATTTAATAAATAAATTTAATACAGTTTAACATTTTTTAATCTTATCTAGCAATATTCGTTCTTCCACCAGAATTACTTGAAATTCCATCAAGGCATGCTACTTTCCACAAAAGTTGATAATATTTTGCAATACGTCGTAACATGATTTTAAAATAAAAGTCGTAAAAGTACTGAAATTATACCGACTACATCTGATATAACTGTAGGCTAAATCATATATCACAAGTGCGGACATCTTAACATTCAAAACCACGGGATGTTGTTTATAAATGACAAAAATAAAGGCAAGAAAATGTGTTAGAAAGTAATTCCTTCTGAAATTGAGTAAGAGGCAAGGAGTCTGATTTCCATCAAGCTGATAACTGAAGTTTCTGTAGAATGAAGCCACAGGTGTTTGGCTTAACACATATTGTTTCTCTTTGCATGTAACATACACGTACACAATCGAGTAGAATAGAGATAAAAAAAAATTATCTATAAGAACCAAACATCCTGTGGATGATCTTTAAATTTTGTATGAGAAAATAAGTTAAGTTTCAGATCAAGTGCACAATGGGAAAAAATGGGGGGAATTCCCTATTTAATTTTCTTGTAGCAACTATGCGAACGGTGAAAACAAGGAAATTGCAGTATTTATAGATGGACGTCGGTATATGTTACAGTACTTATGCTTTGTTCACATCCTCTTCACCCATTTAGTCTTAAGATTTACTCCTGCATGAATTTTTGCCTGGTATCGCAGGACCGAGACCCAGCCATGGCCGACCGGAAGGGACGGAGACTCTCAGAATCAGCATAATGCGACGTGCCGAGAGTTTTAATTCGAAGTTACGGTAGTCCCGTAAGAATTTCATAATCGTCACCACATATCATTACAACATAATCGTTTAAGCCTCGTCCGATATCCGGCCGCGGAATCAGAACGGCAATCACATGTCACATCGTCCAAAACATTTGGCCGGCGCCTGGGATACAATGTCCTTCGTGTCCCGCTAAATCTACTAAGGCGATATCCCGTAAACGATGTCCATGAACATGTCGGTTTTCGCTCGGACATCATATGATAATCGGCCAACTTTAACATTAGATATGTCAAGGTCGATATTCAACTGCCTCACAGCCCCCAAAAAATTATCTATGGATAACAGACGTCGCATGATTACCCTCACGCCTCCTTTTTAATGTAAAATTATGTCGGAGCAAATTTTTTTGACCGGTGTTGTCCGCAGTGTCGGAAAAATGGCCCAAAACCAGCGGTGTTGACTCCGATTCCCCCTATTCTCCGGATACCGACCGATCATTGTGGACAAGCATTAATCGTTGTGAATGAACATTAAGCCCCGTCATGGTGCAGGGAGTGGTCAAGGCTAACGAAGATATTTATAATATTTGTACAGGTTTGTGAGGGACTCCCGCACAACAACCTACCCGGTCTTAGTTAAAGTCACTCATCAATGCTGATATCTTAGGGTAAAAAAACCATTTTTACTTCTTCATTTCATACTACACTATCTAGAAAGAGCTTTAGGTACAATAAAACTAATTTTAGAAAAACCACAGGGGTCTGAGATATAGTTACAAATGATACTCACATTTTTATCTTGTGTAGGCCAGAGTGTACATTTCATATGATGTTTAGGGGTCTTATAATCAAGCATAAAAAACGTGTGGAACTTTTGATCCAGTGCACCTTAGAACCTCTATAGTGATCTATTGGAACTGTGGTGGTGTTCAAATTGAAATATAATTGTTACTTTCTCAAAAAACCGCCTCAGTTGATAACACGTGTCTTCGTGAGTCTTTATTTCTATCGTGTGTTTTGCAATTTACTCTTTCCACAGTTTTTTTATCCGAAATATAGTATATATAGCGAGAAGTAGAAACTCTAAAAAATGGGTTTAGTTCTCGAAGTTGTCTAGCAGATACTATTGAAAGAAAGAAGTCTGAAAATGTAATGCGATCATCCTTTCTAAATTCATTCACTCCCATCTCACAGGTTTTTGTTTTATGTGCCATATTGGGTCAGTATAAGCTAAATCCTAGTAGTACTATTCTACATGATTATAAAATTCTAAAATGTGTGAATCGGGAGAACATCTACGACAACTTCCGATTCTCACAATTTAAGAAAATCTAATAATAGTTGACTTAAAACACACATTTAACAGAAAAACAGTTAAAGATACATACATCGTTTTAGTGTTTTAAATGTTGACTCCTGACTTCAAGGACACAACAGTCTATTAAACTGAATTGCCTTTGTTTACGCATACATATACTTCCTTTCCGGCACCACCATTTCTGAGTGCTAATCATATTATATATGTGACACTTTATGCTCGATCCCGGAGTGCATGTTATAAATAACAAACAGCACACTACACATCAGATTTATTAACAAACTGATACAAAAACAAGACAGAATCTCGAATGTATAGATATTAATAACAATATAGTCCGGTTAATTGTATATATACAGTAATGTATAGCCGTATTTGGATGAGATAGAATCGACCATTTATTCGGTCATACGGAAAGGAACATAATTATTGTGGTGAATGAAAAAATATATATTACTGGTTACCATCGCTAATCAGCTACACGACGGGTGTTTAAGACATCTACACTGTGGTGTCCGAGGGGTTGACGTCAAAGAGATCGAGGGTTCGGGCCTCGATTCACTAGTACTTTGAAAACCCTTATCTAGCCGACACGATGTTCCATACACTTAGTCTTTTTTTTTGACGACGGTTTTGTTTACATCATCTATTCGGACTTCGTCAATTCTCAGCACATGAGCGCACACGCAATTCATGTGTGCCAATGTAGCTAATAGCTCGTTCCAGGTCACTAAAAATGTTAATATTATTTGACTATCTTCGGTATATATCTCATCGGTCATCTCCATTAATGCTATTCGTAATAACCAACATTCTAGTTAAAGCAATCTGGAAGCATATTACATGTACACTTTAATCAATTGCACACATCTTTGAATTTTAAATACGAACATACACAATGCAATATCATTGCATGAAATTATCCCTACGTGAAGTTGTTCTTTTGAGTAAGTCTGTGTAACTATGAGTATAAATAAAAAATTATCATATTTGATTTATTAAATGATATCATGAGCGAACAAAAAATTCCAAACCATGAATATCACCGCGAAAATATTTTGTTCTTCACAATAGGCACGCAGGTTTCACCCCGTCACATCTGTAGAATTCATATTGTAATCAGTGTACGTGACAGACAGATTATCTTGGTATTTTGACTAGAACGGACAATTGGTTAGTTTTATGTAACACCTGATCGAGCTACACCTTTTTTTTTAAAAATTACAGGTGTTAAAAGACCAGTCTAAAGCATACGTCCATACGCACGTGTATTTTTATGTAACGTCATTGGCAGCCTTTGTAAAACATGACGTCAATGTTCATTGATGTGATTAACGACGCTAATTTTGTCATTAATGAATCTACATGTGCCTTCATTTCAAAAGCCGCATATACTCTTAAATGTTTTATCCTACGGCTTAATATTTTGTAAACGTGATCTACACAAGCACTGAAAAGAATGAAGGATGTGAAAAATGAAAATGTGATTTTTCCTCATCTGGGCCCATTTTGTCAGTCGCCGTCACATAGTAGTCCTAATGTGCTTCCCCATGGTGCTCTGTCTTGATTTCAATGAGAGGCTGGGCATTTGATAGATATTTATGCAATATGTTTTACAGACATATCTTATAATTATCAAAGAGTCGTTTTAATATGGATTAATATTTTAGATTAATTGCATTTGATTGTAAGTATATTACAGGGAACGCATCTTCTATGTATTGGGACAGCATAAACATGTACAGTTTTACGGGCCTGATGTGTTTATTTGTCTTTGTTTCATTCTGCATCCGAACTCATGAGACCTTTACAGCCGATTGGGTATTGTACATAAAGAAGGAAATTATATAATTGAGTCATAATAGGCGGAATTAGACAAGGACCTAAAATTACAGCTATATATTATTCATTTTCTAACTTACAAAAATAAAAATTTTCATATAAACATTTTCAGAACAATGATAATGCTGCGGCGTTGGCATCCAACGAGAGACATCATCCGTGGGTTTTAGGGGCAGCTCCAGAGAGATACCCCTGTAGTACCTACCACCTCAGGATCTATGTAAGTACATGGTACTAGGTCAAATTATTCTATCTTACATAGATAGACAAGCATTCCTTCTGCGGTAAGGTAAGTGATTTGGAGACGTCATAGTGTTGCGAGATAACCTGGTCATACCTACTTAATTTTCAGAGAAATTTCGGTACTATAAAATATATGATGTCACAATTATTACCTTTCCTGCAAGGGAAATAACTCTGTAAAATGATTAATATGCCTAAGGATAGAACATATAATGTATGTTGATAAACGTTTAAATATATGGTACACATAGTGCAGACAGTTAATCATGACTAATACATATTTTATACACAAACTTCCCTGTTGACTATAGTCTGACAGAATTTTATAACCTTCCTCTTATTCACTCATTTGTCGACCCTCAATATTGACGCTCTTTCTTCACAATAATCTCTTATCAATACATTATATTTAATTTTGCAAATGCTAGTGATAAATTAAAAGTTCAAAACAAACTTTCTGGATGCTACATAAATATTCGACCCTGTATATGTTTTGATGGCAACAAAGCTATAATCAAACATGACTTATCATCATAAACAAATGGCGGGCTTGTTTCAGACCTTTAGCCTGGATTGCAATATTACATAGAGTTGTAATTATGTTGATGGCAGAGTTTTTAATAATATGCATGAAATGATTTCGAAGTAAGTTCAAATAATTGCAGCAACCTTAGCATGTTATAATTAAATTAGTTAGCACGAATAAACTGGACATTTTGTCCAGCACTTCTCTCAAAAACTCCTGGTAGCAAAACCTATGGGGCAATTCCTTATGAAAGAATAACAAAAGTAATGAGAAAGAGTTTAAAGTACCAATGTACACATAGACCTAAATGTTACATGTTGTATTTTTAGGATGGAACTAAGGACAGTTTGTTATGCTGTTATTAAGACATGGCGACCGTTAACACCGAAACAGAAATGAAAATGGAGGTCAAACATAAAAAGTTGGTAGCCATATCTCTTCAGTGTTGTATTTTTCAAAGTCTATTTTTCAATCATTTACAGTCAAATCTTTGAAAAGGAATTTTAATGTGAAACACAACAAAACAATGGAATTATAAATCTATGAATCTATCTATATAAAAAGAGCAGGTCGGGTGATTTGTACATAAATATAGTCTTGTCACTCAGCTGATGGAGCATGCTTTTTTGGCTCAGTCGGTTATCGAGCCTTTTTGTTTACACACGAGATGTGTAATTTTCCTGTTTTTTTACACAAGCATTTAATTTCTGTTTTGTGTCATACAATAACACCTTATATTATATTCCTGAAATTGTTTCCATGGGAATTGTTGTAAAATAATTGCATGGTTCTGCTTTTATTTGTAGATTATAGGTCATAATATGTTACGTATCATTTGTTATTAATATTGTCTAATTATTTTATCTATTCTTGATTTCTACACAGATTTTTTTAGATCTCTTCTCAGAACTGATATGATGGCTAAATACTTCGGACATTTATAAGCCTTAAAGAAACCATATAACACCACCAGGGATGTTGTTTTAGATACAATGGCGACTGGTTCTATATGTTCGGCAATCAAGTCTTCATCGTCTAGATCTCCATAGAAAATAGGCTAGAGAAATTAAGCGAATTACTACATCATATCAGCTGATAATTAATTAGTATTAAGAAAATGTAAGATGCATGATTTTCTAAGTTCATTAATTCAGAAATCCTTCAACATAGAATATCTAATGAATACGCAATAACTTTTCTGAGTTGATTAAAGCCTTTATCTAAGTACGTGATATATTTCAAAGATCTACTTTAACGCTATAGTCTATTGATCGAAAAACCTCACTATATGTTTTATATTTACTTGTTTATAGGATGCATTTCGTATCTTTTATTTGAAACATCAATAAAATTTGATTTTGAATACCTAAAAAAAAAGTTTAATTGGGGTCTCACGATTTGAAAGCAATGCAAAAACTATCAACTTGTAGATAAATAAATGAATTATCCGTGATGTACGATTGATGACAATAATATACTATAAGTCATAGAAACTTTAACATTGTGTCCTGCTAAATATTTGAATTCAAATAATAATCATTCTTGATAACAATTAATACCATTGTTAATCTCAACCAAGCTGAACTGCTTTAATTTTGAGAAGGTGGGATTTGATCATACAAATTTCGAAAAAGAATCTTCATGCACATTTTTATGGCCTTAGAAAAAGTTTGGTCTATAATGTGCTAAAGTATATTGGGTTTTCTGGTTAAAATGTAATGGTTTATTTCCCCCTGCCAATAGTGAGTTATCTTCCCATTTGCGACCCCTGCAAGAATATTGCATTCCTGTTAATTAAAAGTTTACCCCACTTGCCATGAAGCATTGAGATTGACCTTCCCTTGGCAAATATAAATACAAACCACTGTTTTGCACTCTATCTGTATTGGAACGTTTTCTTGTTAGATGTAAAAATTCCTTGAATTTTCTGTAACCTTTTCCTATTTTGCATGGGATAGTGTTTGAAGGGAAAATATTTTTGATTTATTAAAACTCTCAACTTGTATAAAAATAAAAAAGAAACGCATATGAAAAATGTAGTTTCCAAATTTTGATCTCCTTGTGTGCCATGCAAGGTTTGAGAAACGCTAGAATAAAATCAATTATCTTAATCATAAAATGAGTACTATTTACAGTATTATCCGATGAAACAATTTTTTCTTGTATCTTATTCTAAAATATAAAAAAATATAGTCAAATAAACAGTTTCTCCCTTTGATTTCTGAAGTTAAAATATTTCTGATTTCTGATGCTTCCTTATTTTCTGGCTATTACATCATTTTTTTGCCATGGCAAATCTCAGTGTACGAACGTGAGATCTTTACTTATGTAATTGATACAGAAAAAAATTTGATCTGTATAATTTATAGATCATGTGAAGTCACAATCTCCCTCAAGGCTAACGGTATCCAAAGGAAAAGATTTTTGTTCACTGCAGATGAAATATATTTTATAAGGAGAAGTAGTAATGCGTCATGGACCAATCTTGCATAAGAAATCCTTTTATCTTTGCATATTGTTATTCTTTTCTATTATGCTTATATAGAGTATATTATTTAAGTTTTTCAATTGGATAGATAGTGACCGTTTCATTTCATAATTTAAGGCTTCCTGATTTAATTTTTGAGCGCATCCTTGCTAAGAGACGGACGGTCAGCATTATATACCATGCTCCTGGCATCTGTTGTCTCTTTTTCGTTCATCTGTTCATTCCCGAATCAATCCAACTTCTTGCTAACTGTTCATGCAGAATTTATTTTGATTTGGCTGATAGTATCTCTCTGGGCGGGACTCAAATTATACAAAGATTGACCTTTTGCCCCTCCTGCAGCCTGAGGGGCAGAGGCCAAAGAGGCATTTAGGCAAATTCAATTTTGTTGATTTTTTTCTAAAACTGAGCAATAAATCTCAATTGATATTTATTGGTAGCCATCCCCTAAGATAAATTAACAATTAATAGCTGAGTTTTTATTTACATGTTTTTTTAGCGAATAACCAGGTGCGACTGCAGGGCACCTTGGTCATTTTGTTCTTGGTAATACTC
>SAYR01073692.1:1127614-1140975 GCA_004382745.1 Argopecten irradians irradians | reverse complement strand
AAAAGGAGGCATTTAGGCTAAATTCATTTTGTTGACTTTTTTTCTAAAACTGAGCAATAAATCTCATTGATATTTTATTGGTAGCATCCCTATGAAAAATTAACAAATTAATAGCCTGAGTTTTTTTACATGTTTTTTTAGCGAATTAACCAGGTGAACGATGCAGGCCCTTTGGGTCTTTTGTTCTGGTAATATTTTTTTAACATAGAAGATAATGTGAACAATTTGCGATTGGAAAATTTGTTATTTTTGATGTGTGATTTCCTTTTTCAATTGATATTCCCCTTTTTGTAATAACAAGATGCAAAACTTCAAATGTTTGTTCATTCCCAATTAACTTATATAATGATTTAGATTAAGTATATTAACTTGGATTTTCATTTTGGAATCAATCTTTTAACAGAAGGAATGGCAAAAAGTTGTTTTGGGTTTTTTTTTCCAGAATATTTTACACTTTTAGTCAAAAGTATCTTTAGACAAGTTTTTATATCAATACGATACTGTAAACTCAGATTTTGTGTTTATTAATTTTCAGTACAAACTTTAAGCATATGTCTTCATGATTGTTGGCATAATTTTTTATGATAATTATAACCAGCGAAAAGTTAGAAGAGAAAAACAAAAAAAAGAAGAAGGGGAGAATAAAAAAACAGAAAAGAGAAGAAAAAAATAAGATTATAAATTTAAAAAAAAGACTATTTGCTGTAGTAGCAAAACCTCTGGAAATAGCTAATGTATGTTATAGATAGCTATGACTTTACAGGATACTCTGGTGTGATTGATGTGTGGTGTTACATGTATTACCGTATTTGCTGCAATTAGCGCCCAGGCTCCAGTTGTTCAAAAAGTTATTAGGTTTATCACAGTTTAACAACAATTTTCAAATCCAGATAAAATAATTTCTGGTAATACTAATTTTACAATTTTTATAAGAATCTTAAGAACTCCATTTTTTACTTACTTGCTGAGTTTAGTGAAGATATGATCACAAAATTTTGCCGTAAATGATCACTAATCATGTGATTAAGATAATCATGTTTTGAACAACCAGGCTCAGAAAATAACACATTAACCAGGACGCTTAAGTATTGGAACAAAGGGTGGTGCTTATTGATGCACCAAAATGTAAGTTACGAACAAAAAAGTCTGCCATATTTTAAATCTTTCTGTACTCATGGTACATAAATATGTTAGAGTAAATATGTATATATGCCTTTTATCCTGTGAGACACATTATTATGTCGTGATTCACATGTAAAAGGACTCGCAAGATCATATAATATGGAATACAATGCTGATGTTAAAAGGCATCACATGTTGTAAAATATTGTGAAATCCATGAGATGGAGGCGTTCATACAACTTCAACTCCATTTTAAAGCTTAAGAAACCAAAACAGCTCCAGGAGGTTTTAGATATCGCTCGGTTCTTATTGTCGGAACAGCAGTCATCATCCGATCCAGAAATAGCAGAGAAAAAGGCGAAACTGCAGCAGCTGAAATTAGTATTAGAAATGTAAGATTCATATTTTCTAATCATATTTAGAAATCTTACATAGAATATTACCTATCCAAGAATTTGATTTAATCTAAGTACATGATAAATATTAAAATAATTTTCTGCTATATCTCACTAAAGAAAATCCGAAATGTTTTAATTTACTTGTTTATGGAGCTTTCGTATCTTTTATTGAAACATTAATAAAATTTGAATCCTAAAAAAAAGTTTATTGGGATAAGATTTGATGCAGCAGAATTCAATTTGATAAATAAATGTAATTATCGTGTATGTACGACTGACAATAATTACTAAATCATAGAACTTTTAACATTGTGTTCCTGCTAAAATTTGAATTAATAATAATCATAATGATAACAATTAATAACCATTGTAACCACAAGCTGAACTCTTTAATTTTGAAGGTGGGATTTTCATCACAATTTCGAAAAAGAGACCAGCACATTTTTGTGCGCCTTAGAAAAGGTTGGTTATAATCTGCTATGTTTTGTGGTTTTCTGGTTAAAATGTATGAGTTATTTCCCCCTGCCATAGTGAGTTATCCTCCCCTTTGCGACTCCGCAGAAATTTGCTTTCCTGTTAATATAATGTTACCCACCTTGCCATAAGCATTGAAGATTACTTCCCTTGGCAAATATAAATACAAACACTTTTTGCCACTCATCTGTTTGGAAGTTGTTTTGTGTTAATTCCTTGATTTCTTATCTTTCCTAGTTTTGCATGTGATATTGTTTGAGGAAAATATTTTTGATTTAAATAAACTCCTTCACTTGTATAAAATAAAAAAGAAAGATATGAAAAATGTAATTCCAAATTTTTGATCTCCTTGATTATGTCCCATGTAAGGTGTTTGAAGAAAAGCAGAATAAAATCATCATATCTTAATCATAAAATGATATATTAATGATAACAATTTTTTGTTTGAATTTTTAAAAAAAATCCTAGGCAAATAAGTTATCTCCCTTTGATTGCTGAAGTTAAAATATTTCTTTTATGATGCTTCCTTATATCTGCCTATAACACCATTTTTTTCCATGGAAAATATCATACATAAATTTTATTATGTATTTGAACAAGAAAACATTTGATCTTATAATTATAGTCATGAATCACAATCTACCTCAAGGGGAGGTAATTCAAGAAAAATTTTTTTTTGCATGTGCAGATGAAGTTTTTTAATAAGGAAAGAGTAATAAGTTCATGACCATTTTGATAAAGAAAATCCTTTTATATTTGAATGTGGATCTTTCTTTATGTTTATAGAGTACATTTTTAGTTTCAAATGGAAAAGTGACGTTCATTTCATAATTTAGGCTACTGTATTTTAGCTCACTGCTATGAAGGACGGAGGTCAGCTTATACCATACCATGGCATCCGTTGTCTATTGTCGTTCGTAGGGATGGGTATGCGAAAAATTTTGTATCGCGATATATATCACGATACATCATAAGTGTATTATGATACGTATCATGATATTTTGGTATTATTTTTGTACAATAAGAATTGCATGTTTTTTTCTGTCAATCACCTAAAAAGAGTATGAAATAAATGTTTTGTCAATATATCACTTTTATTCTATAAAATGCGAGATAATGTCTGTGTTACTTCCGCTCGATGCTTTGCAAACACTTACTACTGGACGGGACTCAGTAGGCTAGCTGGATGATGGCGCGCAAGTGAGTCGTCAGGTTCCTTGTTCCGCCACTACATTTAACGATTGCCGTACACAATCGCCATCCAGTAATGCTTTCCTCGCTATTTCTTTCCCCTTTACGTACTATAAGGCCAAAATGCTGCCATACAACCGCTTTTGCTTGGGATTTTTTACGAGGTTATCATTCGTGCCTATGAAGGCCGCCATTTTGAAATGTTACTAAGCACAAGATCAATCATAATCTTCGTATAATAACATCCCAAAAATCCATCTTAACCTATACATTTGTCTGAAATGTTGTTAAAATATACATTTTAGTTTTAATTTTTATACAAATTCTCATTTTAAAAATATTTCCCGTCAAAAACGAAATTTTCACGGAAATATACGGAAAATACCCAAATTATTCCTAGTGAACCGATACGACTAAATCGTACCGCGATACGTATCGTTTTCAAAATGAACCTGGATATATCGGTATACCGATAATACCGCGCACCACTAGTCGTTCGTCTGTTTAAAACAATTAACTTCTTGTAACTGTTAATCAGAATTTATTTAGATTTGGCTGATAGTATCTCTCTGGGGTGGGGACTCAAAATTATACAAGTGATTGACCTTTTCCCCTCCTGAGGCTTGAGGGGCAGAGCCAAAAGGAGCCATTTTGGCTAAATTCATATAGTTGACTTTTTTTCTAAAACTGAGCAATAAATCTCATTGATATTTTATTGGTAGCATCCTATGAAAAATTAACAAATTGATAGAGTTTTTAACATGTTTTTTTTAGTGAATTAACCAGGTGAACGATACAGGCCCTCTGGGTCTTTTTTTTCTGGTAATATTTTTTTAACATAGAGGATAATGTGAACAATTTGTGATTGGAAAATTTGTTATTCTTGATGTGTGATTTCCTTTTTGAATTGATATTCCCCTTTTTGTAATAACAGGATGCAAAACTTCAAATGTTTTTTCATTCCCAATTAACTTATATAATGATTTAGATTAAGTACATTAACTTGGATTTTCATTTTGGAATCAATCTTACAACAGAAGGAATGGCAAAAAGTTGTTTTGGGTTTTTTTTTTCCAGAATATTTTATACTTTTAGTCAAAAGTATCTTCAGACAATTTTTTATATCAATACGATACTCTAAACTCAGATTTTGTGGTAATTAATTTTCAGTACAAACTTTAAGCATATGTCTTCATGTTTGTTGGCATAACTTTTTATGATAATTATAACCAGCGAAAAGTTAGAAAAAAAAGAAAAAAAAGAAGAAGAAGGGGAGAAAAAAAAACAGAAAAGAGAAGAAGAAATAAGATTATAAATGTAAAAAAGACTATTTGCTGTAGTAGCAAAACCTTTGGAAATAGCTAATGTATGATACAGATATCTATGACATTACAGGATACTCTGGTGTGATTGATGTGTGGTGTTACATGTATTACCGTATTTTTCGCAATTAGCGCCCAGGCTCCAGTTGTTCAAAAAGTAATTAGGCTTATCACAGTTTTACAACAATTTTCAAATCCAGATAAAATAATTTCTGGTTATACAAATTTTAGAATTTTTATAAGAATCTTAAGAACTCCATTTTTTACTTACTTGCTGAGTTTGGTGAAGATATGATCACAAAATTTTGCCGTAAATGATCACTAATCATGTGATTAAGATAATCATGTTTTGAACAACCAGGCTCGGAAAATAACACATTAACCAGGGCGCTTAAGTAATTGGAACAAAGGGGGGTGCTTATTGATGCACCAAAATGTAAGTTACGGTCAAAATAAGTCTGCTATATTTTAAATCTTTCTGTACTCATGGTACATAAATATGTTAGAGTAAATATGTATATATGCCTTTTATCCTGTGAGACACATTATTATGTCGTGATTCACATGTAAAAGACTCGCAAGATCATGTAATATGGGATAGAATGCTGATGTTAAAAGGCATCACATGTTGTAAAATATTGTGAAATCCATGAGATGGAGGCGTTTATACAACTTCAACTCTTCTCCAGAAAAGAAGGAGGGAGGCTTATAGCGGAAGGGCACAAGGGGCACTAATTACGGCGAGCACGGTACATATAAAGGAGTGAAGTAAACATTTCTTTACTAAAGACTTACCTAGAATAACTTGTTAATAATCATATCATTGAATTATTTCTTCATTATTGAAGGTATGGTCATTTTTCTGGAATCAATCGGAAAGTTCAACTTAAATACCAGCCATATGGTCATCCAAAGAAATCATCGAGCGAGGAAGGTTTGTTGATGGTCAACTGTAATTAAGTCATTCACCCCTGACTTTCCAAAATGGACTGATCCAGCCTTTGATCTAGAAGAATCTAAATTTGTCTTCAGGGGGTGAATGCATTAAATGTTGTACACAACAGTCCTATCATTAAATGTTGTAATCTGTGACTAGCTATCATTACTAATAGTTTGTATACAACATTTCTATCATTGAATGTTGTAATCTGTAGCTAAATAGTCCTATCATTGTCTGTTGTAATCTGTATTATTTGTAGCTACTATCATTACTACTATAAGTTTGTACATAATTGTCCTATTATATAATTGCCAAAGTTTGTGCATACTAATTTCTTAACTCTTAAGATGTAGCAAAATATCAAAACTAAACTATGATAACACAATTTCATACAAAGGTATTAAGCACATATTAAATAACATACTCCTGTGGTTGTGAAAATATGCATTAATCAAACATATTTGAAGGAATGCTTTTTATTTAAACTAATATATAATTGGCTACTAATAAACTAATTAAAGATGCTCCACCGCTGACAAATAGTATTTTTCACTATCTAAAACAGGAGCAGGCGATTTAATATTTTTCTTCAGTTACAAGAATTACTTACTTTACACCATTACCAACATTGAAAAGTTTGAGCTTCTAATTTTACTTTTTTAAAAGTATGAAAAATATTTAATTGCATCCCGAAAAAAAATCCGTGGCACTATATCCTATATGGAATGAAGTACTGATTGCGCATGCACCAAAGGCAAAATGAATTATTTCATATTATTTTCTGTGTTAATTAGACATATATACACACGATTAAACACCAATTATTGTTCAAATGATGAATATCATTTATGCTCTGTCGGCGGTGGAGCATCTTTAAGCATAATGCTAGCACAAGGGCAATAATTTTCATGGTCTTCCTCAGGCAAGAGCACAAATTCCAGCCCCTCTTAATAAGTGGCAATAACTCTGATCTGTCTCAATCAAGGCCAATAACTCTGGTCTGTCTCAATCAAGGCCAATAACTCTGATCTGTCTCAATCAAGGCCAATAACTCTGGTCTGTCTCAATCAAGGCCAATAACTCTCGTCTGTCTCAATCAAGGCCAATAACTCTCGTCTGTCTCAATCAAGGCCAATAACTCTGATCTGTCTCAATTAAGTTCAATAACTCTGGTCTATCTCAATCAAGGCCAATAACTCTGATCTGTCTCAATTAAGTTCAATAACTCTGGTCTATCTCAATCAAGGCCAATAACTCTGATCTGTCTCAATTAAGTTCAATAACTCTGGTCTATCTCAATCAAGGTCAATAACTCTGGTCTGTCTCAATCAAGGCCAATAACTCTGGTCTGCCTCAATCAAGGCCAATAACTCTAGTCTGCCAATAACTATGGTCGGTGTCAATCAAGGCCAATAACTCTGGTCTGCCTCAATCAAGGCCAGTAACTCTGGTCTGCCTCAATCAAGGCCAGTAACTCTGGTCTGCCTCAATCAAGGCCAATAACTCTGATCTGTCTCAATCAAGGCCAGTAACTCTGGTCTGCCTTAATCAAGGCCAATAAATCTGGTCTGCCTCTCCTTCAATTAATAGCAATTACTCTAGTCTCCGTTAATCAGCGGCAATAACTCTGCTCTGCCTCAATCAAGGTCATTAAGTTAATCAAGAATGTCAGGTCTGTCTTTTGATCTTCTATCTAACTCTGAAATGTTTTAAAAAGACTTAGGTTATTGCCGATACATTTTCACATTTTGTAATCTCATTATGAAGAGTTTAGGATTGAAGGATTAGGAAGGCTGGCAACCTGAAGTAGGAAGGCTGACGGCAATATATGCATGTTACTAAATAATTTAACATTCATCTAGCTTTGTTTTGTCATTCACAGCATGCACTTTTCATTTTCAATATTCATCTTTCCATCATCAGATTCCTTTTCATTAGTTAATAGAAACTCATTATAAGATAAAAGGGGAGGCAATCCTCTTTTTAGAATCTAGGAACATAATTATGGTCTAAAAATGCAAGGGAGGTAATTAGGTTTGATAGCAATATTCTTTTTACTTGAAAAAATGAACTTAGCAGATTTATTTAGGTCCATTCCATTCTGTCAGTCCTTGTGAAGTCATTCATCGAAAATGAAAAGATAAGAAAAGCTAAACAAACAAAAAATGATCGCTATTGGTTAATACACATCAGTGAACTACAGTTTCAGTGAAACCTTCCTTAGTGACCACCTCTGTATAAAGACCACTTTCTTAGGGTCCCAAATAGCCATTTATTACAAAATTTGACCTGTATATAAAGACCACCTGGCTATAGAGACCACTTTTCCCTTGGAAGGTCTTTATAGACAGGTTTTAGTGTAGATGTATACTTAAAATCAACGTTTTTATCATTTTCCCACTCAATATTATACCTCTTAAAGTTTTTTTTTCTTCTTTTTCTTCCCCACATATTCAATGAAAGTCTAAAATAAAAATTCTTTTTACTAAGATTTTTAATTCATTAGACTTAATTAGGAAAGTCACCTTTCAATTTCATTTATCATTCCATTTTTCATCAAAATTTGATTTTTATTTTGTTGATTTATCTAATAACTGTTTTTTGACAGATTTGAGTGGTGAGATTGCACCAAGCAGTTTTGATGAAAACTGTGAGAACAGTAAGGATTTCTATAAAAATATTTAACAATATTCTGTGTGCTGTGATGTTAAAAAACAAATATTCATAGAATTATTTTGAGATTGTGTACCGAGTATATTCTTCTAACATCTGCGTGTGTTTGTTAGATGGTGCTAGGTAACCTATGCTTATAACAAACTTAAAAAAGATGGAACTAAAAATTCAGCCGAGGGAAATAGTCTATACTTATCTATAGTATACTGTTTACTGCCTAGCTGACTCTGCCTATTGAGAAGGTTAATCTGCTTAGTCTGTGGCTCTAATAATAGTGACTGTTTTACCTTCAACCTGACTCTACCTATTTGTAGGCTGAATCTTACTGTAGTATTCTTTTGGTTCCAATAACTAGCTTACCACCTACACAACTCTAACTATTTCTAGGGTAAATCTTATTGTAGTCTGTTTGTTCTGATAACTAGTTTACCACCTACACATCTCTAACTATTTCTAGGGTAAATCTTATTGTAGTCTGTTTGTTCTGATAACTAGTTTACCACCTACACAACTCTGACTATTTTATTGTAAATCTTACTGTAGCGACTTGCTATATACGGGGTGTCCCAAAACACATGTCCTGAGTTTGAAAAAATATTTTGATAGACGGAGGAATTTGATCTATGTACCATTAGAAAGGTAGTGATCTGCTCTGTACAACGATATATAACAATCCAGACAAATATCTTTTTGTTAATACTTATATTGAAAATCGAGAGAAAGTCATTTTTCGCTAATTTTGCGATTTGTTCAGAAAATCAATAACTTTCAGTTAAAGAAAGGGGGCGAGGTGTCCGCCTTTCTTTTTCGATGGCATGATGAATTCTGTCCCTGAAATTCCTCACCACCTCACAATCCTGTAAATCTGCTTCCTGATGATGGACTGCATACCTGGGTGACATTTTCATAACATTTCATTTACTAAAGTAGGGGATATTCCGACGGCATTGTAGAGTTCAATAACTTCAGCCGGAATCTTCATTTTGCTGGAAAGTCACCAAAATGTGACATCATCGATGATGTCATAATTTCTATTATGACGTCATCACACATTACGATGTTGTAATTTGTACATTTGTACTCAATTAAGTTAAATTTGGACACATTTTTATTATGGTAAATTTAGCACAGTTCTAAAAATAAATTCTTTGAAAGCGCGGCTTCGTGGAAATGCCAACATAGACATAGCCAGCCGGGAGGTCTTTTTAGGATTCATATAATAATTTTTTCACATGGAGAGCCTTTTTGACGGGAAATTTTATTTTTCTATTTCATAAAAAATTATACTATATATATATACATGTATTAACACCATTTTTACCGATTTTAGCCTTCCTGTGTCCGACTGTTCACTTTAATCAGGCTAATCACAAAGGGCGCTTGATATAATGTAAACTAATTAATATTGTATCGGTAATCGTACATCATTGTATCGGTAATCGTACATCATTGTATCGGTAATCGTACATCATTGTATCGGTAATCGTACATCATTGTATCGGTAATCGTACATCATTGTATCGGTAATCGTACATCATTGTATCGGTAATCGTACATCATTGTATCGGTAATCGTACATCATTGTATTTTTTTGTTTAATCGTAATCGTACATCATTGTATAGTATAAAGTGATGTAGAGCCTTTCTGACCAGGGTAATTTTACACTGATCAATGTAATTTTTGTATTTTTATTGTATTACTGGTACATTTCTGTAGGCTGTATGCCCTCGACAGAATCGGCTAGCTAATCCTTTCTTAGCTATTCTTTCATTCCTCAGGATTAACTTACAACAACTAGGGGAAGTAATCAGCTTTTAATTGATAGCAATTATATTAAATTGTTATTATCTGTGATATTTTCTTTGCTCTTTAAATTTTGAGCTTAAATTCTAACATAGAAAACATTGATATGTGAATGTGACTGTGTTTTGTACAATAGTCATTTTATGTCATCTAGCTGGTTTGATATGTGTGTTTTGTACAATAGTCATCTTATGGTTTCAGGTTCATAATATTGTGTTTTCTTATAAAGGCTAGCTCAACACATTGACTCTCATCACAGTGACAATTTATGGTAGTCAATACGTTCACCACAGCAGATGTATCAATTTAATCAATTCTCACAAATGAGCCACTGATTTAAACATTGTGTTAGTTTCAATAACAGCCTTCTATTGGCACAGTGTTAAGTCTGATTCTAGTGCTAACTTAAAAGGTGTTTCATAATCATTTCTTCAGATTAGCTTGAGAAATTATTCATAATGTATTATTTATACTTTTTTCTCTGTGCTGTAGTTCATAGTTTAATACTGCATGTCTAAATGTTAATGTGAAAGTATATATATATATATATGGATCATTGAATGGTTGTCTTGTAGGCTGATTATTAACAAATTTTATGACACATTACGGTAATTCATAGATACATGGATAATAAAGGACTTGATTTATACAGAAGCCTCTTTATCATACTTAAATCTTTATGTTTCTGAATTTTATATTTTTTTTTCTTCGATTTCTACCAGATGACTTTCCACGTCAGCCATCTTTATTACTAATCGTGAAATGGGGAGGGGGCTAACTCCTGCAGGAAAAATTCAGGCAGAAGATCTAGCAAGCAATTCCGGACTCCCTCTACCTCTGGAGTGGCAAGGTAACAATATTAATTTACTAATTAGTAGTATAATGTCAGTATAAACAGTGACTGGTGGGGTGGGTTGCTGAGCGTCTTCAGGAGTATGTTTTTAGCATTATACACAAGGAGATCAAGCCCAGTTTATTCTCTTAACTCACAGGTAATAATCAGAATGGTCTCTTGAATTAGAGCATTTCATAAGAATAGATGTATTAGTGAATCATAAAGATGCGGGTCATAGCAAGAAGATTATTATAAGAAATTTCAAAGCAGATGAAAAAATTAAGGATTTTTAAAAAGAAAAAGAATGTCTTTATTTGGCCTTATTGTTTGGAAAATCTCCAATAAATTGATGGTGTGAATAAATTTTCCTGCTCTTTTATACTTTTATTTTACTGAATCAAAGATAAAACTTTTACTGTTGCTCGTTGCTAATTCCAATTGTCATTAATACAAATAAAATATAACAGGATTAAGAATGTATTTGTTTGCTAATCTATCAATATTTCCCAACTAACACCTTTACCACAAGGTCAGTTTTGAGACCCCAGGGTTAGCTTCTTCGGCTACACAGTACCTTCAGACATGATCTCAAGATCTAACCGCTTCTGATGAAGGTCGCGTACAGATGACTGCTCTGGCAGCATTTGCAAAGGTAGGTCCAAAGCCTCTAGAATTCTACTCCCTGTTATGTAGGTCAAAGTCATGAGAGTTCACTCTGAGTTGAAGATATATTTTATTTTGAGACCTAGGTCAAAGAAATTCATGGTGTTAAGAATTTTCACCTAAGGAAAATTAGGTGAAGTAGCTTTTGGAAAAAGGTCAGAATAATTTATTGTGAGAAAATCGAATTATAACAATTATTGAATAATATTTGAATGTTGTCCAGGGGTTTGTTGGCCTTAGGAAAGGGGAGCTAACTCCAATCATCGTACAATGGTGAAGAGTGCTAATACAATGGTCTCTTGGACAAACAGGGTGAAACTCCAAGTACCAACCATATGTAAGTTTTCTTGGGCCTGTGATAATCATAGACCTTTATGTATTTAACACAAACTTGAAATTTTTTCAAGGGCCTATAATATCATCAGACCTTATGTATTCTACAAAGCTCTGAAATGTTTTTCTGGGCCTGCTGATAATTATCAGACCTTATGTATATTTTAAAAGTATGAAAGTTTTTTCTGGGGCCTGTGATAATCATCCAGACCTTATGTATTTACTAAAGCTTGAATGTATTTTCTGGGCCTGTGATAATTATCATGCACCTTATGCTAATTATACTAAGCTATGAATGATTTCTTGGGGCCTGTGATAAATCATCAGACCTTTATGTATTTACTAAGCTTGAATGTTTTTCTGGGGCCTGTGATAATCTCAGACCTTATGTAATTTACAAAGATTGAATGTTTTCTTCGGGCCTGTTGATAATCATCAGACCTTATGTATTTACTAAAGCTTGAATGTTTTTCTGGGGCATGTGATGAACTCAATCAGACCTTATGTATTTACTAAGCTTGAAAGTTTTTTCTTGGAGCCTGTGATAATCATCAGACCTTTTGTATTTACTTAAGCTTGAAATGTTTTTCTGGTGAGCCTGTGATAATCATCAGAGACTTTTTGTATTTAACTAAGCTTGAATGTTTTTTCTGGGCCTGTGATAATCATCAAGACCTTATCGTATTTACTAAAGCTTGAATGTTTTTCCTGGGGCCTGTGATGACATAATAATTCAAGACCTTATGTATTTTACTAAGCTTTGAAAGTTTTTCTCGGGACCTGAATACGTTATCAGATCTTTCATACAATTACGTACATAAGTTGAAACACCCAAATTTTTTATGCTCAAGGGCCTTGTTGAATAAAACTTAAGATTTAAAGAGGAATTCGTTCAATTTTGTTATATTAACTGTAATGATAAAATATGTTTAGCTCTCTTTTTGTTATGCCTTTCTGTTTAAAATAAATCTGATCTTTAAGTGATAAGCAACCTCTAACTTCGCAAAGTGAATGGGAATAAATTCACGTACCAAGTGATACCTGATAAACGTTGTGTGGGACACGTACCACAAAGATACCTGCTACGTTTTGTGTGGTGACAACGTACCACATGCTACCTGAATAACGTTTGTGTGGGACACGTAACCACATGATACCTGATAACATTTGGTGGCGGGACTAGAAATTGTAATCCTTTCTGCTGATGACGTAAGCCTTGGATATAATCTTTAGATGTTATTCCATTACCAATAGAAAACAATGGTCGCCGCACAAACGTTTACGGTATCACGTGGTCATGTGAAACTAGTCTCATTACATAAATTGATCTTGAATGTAGATTTAGGAAAGTTATTTTTTAATTAAAAAGAACATGTTAGATTGAATTTGATATGAATTAACATGAATATTGTAATACAATAATTGACCCTGTGCCTACATCATTTCAGAGTCAAGGAACGACTAATGAACCATTGTTGAACGTGAACAAGGAGTTCAAACGAAGCCGATTATCAAAAGGTAACAGAAAACCAGTCAATCAAAATGACTGCTTAGTTCAGATTTATCAGTAGACGAAATCACAGACTGGCCTTATGTAAGAATTTGA
>SAYR01073692.1:1115767-1127589 GCA_004382745.1 Argopecten irradians irradians | reverse complement strand
ACTGTAGTCTGTTTGTTCTGATAACTAGTTTACCACCTACACAACTCTAACTATTTCTAGGGTAAATCTCACTGTAGTCTGTTTGTTCTGATAACCAGTTTACCACCTACACAACTCTAACTATTTCTAGGGTTAATCTTACTGTAGTCTGTTTGTTCTGATAACTAGTTTACCACCTACACATCTATAACTATTTCTAGGGTAAATCTCACTGTAGTCTGTTCTGATAACTAGTTTACCACCTACACATCTCTAACTATTTCTAGGGTAAATCTCACTGTAGTCTGTTTGTTCTGATAACTAGTTTACCACCTACACAACTCTGACTATTTTAGGGTAAATCTCACTGTAGTCTGTTTGTTCTGATAACTAGTTTACCGCCTACACAACTCTAACTATTTTAGGGTAAATCTCACTGTAGTCTGTTTGTTCTGATAATTAGCTTACCACCTACACATCTCTAACTATTTCTAGGGTAAATCTCACTCTAGTCTGTTTGTTCTGATAACTAGTTTACCACCTACACAACTCTAACTATTTTAGGGTAAATCTCACTGTAGTCTGTTTGTTCTGATAACTAGTTTACCACCTACACAACTCTGACTATTTTAGGGTAAATCTCACTGTAGTCTGTTTGTTCTGATAACTAGTTTACCACATACACAACTCTGACTATTTTAGGGTAAATCTTACTGTAGCGACTTGCTATATGCAGGGTGTCCCAAAACACATGTCCCGAGTTTGACGCTTTATAAAAAATATTTTGATAGACGGAGGAATTTGATCTATGTACCATTAGAAAGGTAGTGATCTGCTCTGTACAACGATATATAACAATCCAGACAAATATCTTTTTATTAATACTTATATTGAAAATCGAGAGAAAGTCATATTTCGCTAATTTTGCGATTTGTTCAGAAAATTTTTCATAACATTTCATTTACTAATT
Source organism: Argopecten irradians irradians (assembly GCA_004382745.1). Classification (NCBI taxonomy): domain Eukaryota; kingdom Metazoa; phylum Mollusca; class Bivalvia; order Pectinida; family Pectinidae; genus Argopecten; species Argopecten irradians. The sequence goes on along the minus strand of SAYR01073692.1, from coordinate 1,126,640 downwards.
AAAAGTAGGGGATATTCGGACCGCATTGTAGAGTTCAATAACTTTGGCCGGAATCTTCATTTTGCTGGAAATTCACCAAAATGTGACATCATCGATGATGTCATAATTTCTTTTATGACGTCATCACACATTACGATGTTGTAATTTGTACATTTGTACTCAATTAGGTTAAATTTGGATACATTTTTATCATAGAAAAGCTCTGTGTAAATTTAGCACAGTTCTAAAAATAAATTCTTTGAAAGCGAGGCTGCGTGGAAATTCCAACACAGACATAGCCAGCCGGGAGGTCTTTTTAGGATTCATATAATGATTTTTTCACATGGAGAGCCTTTTTGACAGGAAATTTTATTTTTCTATTTCATTAAAAATTATACTAAATATACATGTATTAACACCATTTTTACCGACTTTAGCCTTCCTGTGTCCGACTGTTCACTTTAATCAGGCTAATCACAAAGGGCGCTTGATATAATGTAAACTAAGTAATATTGTATCGGTAATCGTACATCATTGTATTGGTAATGGTACATCATTGTATCGGTAATCGTACATCATTGTATTGGTAATCGTACATCATTGTATTGGTAATGGTACATCATTGTATCGGTAATCGTACATCATTGTATCGGTAATCGTACATTATTGTATTGGTAATCGTACATCATTGTATCGGTAATCGTACAGTACCTGAACCGTTTAACGTTCCCAAATTTGCGTTTCGTTTGCGTTTGCGTTATTTCCGTTAGCAATCGTTAGCGTTAGCAATCGTTTATCGTTAATCGTTATCGTTTGCGTTAGCAATCGTTAATCGTTAGTTGCGTTTACAATCGTTTGCGTTAGAAATCGTTTGCGTTAATCGTTAGCAGGACCCACTTCCGCTAACGTTAACCACTAAAAATAGAACCAAATGCCGGTGATATGCTTTGACGATCCGGATATAATGTTCATTTTTATCTACTTAGATATTACGTTTACTGCTTCGTGTATCCACGGCGACTGATAGATTACACAACTTGAAGAAAATAGCTAAAACAGATAATGAAAATATAAAAATGTTATTACAGACACGCTGCATAATATTCTTCTTGTTATGTTACATATTATCAATGTACGAAGAACGCAAAAAAAGACTGAAGATTTGTAAATAATTTCGTGAAATTTAAAAATCATTAATATGACGAGTTTGAACACGAAGAATAGGTGAGATTTGGTATCTACATGTACATATTTTTAAACGCAATCGATTAGTACTTTTATTTATATGAAAATGGAATAAAATGATGTAAATGTTTGCAATCCTACAACTACATGTAGAACACGAGTAGATAATTCGAACTGTGCAGGGGTACGTTACATTGTAAGCCTTCACACGTACTGTACGCGTGTCAAATCAGCTCATATCAATAAAAACTGGATAGTCACGGGCACCTTCTCACACGTGTTCGTTGTTATTTGTAACTGGAATCTCTTCAATTCCCAGCGTGACGCGCACGGGTAATTTACCTGTACAGGTATATAGGTCACGACTGGTGTTACCTTGTGTCGACCCCTTGTAGCTGGCCACGGGCGGAGTTCACCTGTAATTAACACCTTATTGGGAGGGAGATTAACTTTATACCCAACTTACATGTACCTGTGCCCCGTACACTGTGATAGTACATTTTACGTCCATATATGTACTGTCGTATTTCAAAGTTTTGATGTGTGCAATATGCTTTCCTATAGTATAGATTACGTTGGAAAGAATTAGCTTACATTTATACATTGTATAAATAATTAATTTGTTTAAACTGTAAATTGAGGAGTTGCTTGATGTGAAATGTGATCAAATAACTATATTTCTTACACCAGTTACCAATATACGTAGAAAATTGTCGCAATGCAAATTTTACAGTTATCTTCAGTGTACATACATGTATGCATGTGCATCACTATCTTCATCGTCGTTGTTATCAATGATTATGCATAATTGACTTAATTTGAATATAAATAACTGGAAGTGAAATATTTTCATTCTTTATATCTTTATTATATGCATGAACTGTAAAATGAGAGAACTGCAAATGGTGAAACACGAATTCAAATGTTCAATCTTTATTACAGTAGCTGTGGCGTATGTACGTCCATTTGTAAATGTACATGCACGACCCTAAAAGCGATGCCTAGTCAATTGTAAGCAATGAGCTTTTATGAATGTACACCCTAGTAATATACAGCGTGTAATCCGTTATGAAACAAATATTCCGAGAATACAATTTTCCATGGTAAGCGGAAGAGCCTTTCGACAATCTACAAAAACCCTGAAACTTGTGATTGATGCGGGAAACACTATAAGATGTTAATTATTACAATTGTTGAGTTATGAAACATCGATAATAGAAATCAAACATATAGATGGAAATTTGATTTACTACATTTTAAATGTGTTTGTGTGAAAATGTTTTATTCGTCATTTCAATACCATGCTACTATTTAAAGTACCAGTATACGCCTGATCGCTTCACTAAAGTTATGACATTGTGACGGTAATATTATCAATAAAGTGTTGTTGTAACAATTTGTTTAATCGTTAATCGTTAGCGTTAGCAATCGTTAGCGTTAGCTAACGGACGATTTTTTTGCGTTGCGTTTGCGTTAGGCTGGGAACGTTAAACGGTTCAGGTACTGTACATCATTGTATTGGTAATGGTACATCATTGTATCGGTAATCGTACATCATTGTATCGGTAATCGTACATCATTGTATTGGTAATCGTACATCATTGTATCGGTAATTGTACATCATTGTATCGGTAATCGTACATCATTGTATCGGTAATCGTACATCATTGTATCGGTAATCGTACATCATTGTATAGTATTAAAGTGATGTAGAGATTTCTGACCTGAGAAGTTTACATTGATCAATGTAATTTTGTATTTATTGTATTACTGGTACATTTCTGTAGACTGTATGCCCTCCACAGAATAGGCTAGCTAATCCTTTCTTAGCTTTTCTTTCATTCCTCAGGATTAACTTTCAACAACTAGGGGAAGAAATCAGCTTTTAATTGATAGCGATTATATTAAATTGTTATTATCTGTGATTTTCTTTGCTCTATAAATTTTGAGCTTAAATTTTAACATGGAAAACATTGATATGTGAATGTGACTGTGTTTTGTACAATAGTCATATTATGGTTTCAGGTTCATAATATTGTGTTTTCTTATAAAGGCTATAACTCAATACATTAACTCTCATCACGGTGACAATTTATGGTAGTCAATACGTTCACCACAGCAGATATATCAATTTAATCAATTCTCACAAATGAGCCACTGACTTAAACATTGTGTTAGTTTCAGTAACAGCCTTCCATTGGCACAGTGTTAAGTCTGATTCAAGTGCTAACTTAAAAGGTGTTTCATAATAATTTCATTGGATTAGCTTGAGAAATTATTCATAATGTATTATTTATTCTTTTTTCTCTGTGCTGTAGTTCATAGTTTAATACTGCATGTCTAAATCTTAATGTGGTGAAAGTATATTTCTACCACAATAGTCAGTGTTATTCAACTCTCAGGCTATCAAATAAATGACGCAGCTGTTGATTAACAATTTGTTTATACCACACGTGGTATAAACTCTGTACGCATTCTGATTGGCTGACACGGTGAACTTTGACTGAACTACGTCTTTCTGAGTGTCGTGTCATCATTTGTCAACGTCATCAATAATCGAGTGACGTCATGCTATGCTATGATCGCCGTCTGACGCCAAAACTGCTGTTGGATAGCGTACTTATCCTCGTCGTATTTCTATCGGCTAAAAGCGGATATAATTGTGGTAGAAACAGGTCACACGACTCGTGGTTGTTGGATATGGAATTTATTCCACACTCGTAAGTTATTTTCTAAAAGTTACAAAAGACACTCGCTAAAGCTTGTGTCTTTTGTAACTTTTAAAAAATAACTCACTCGTGTGGAATAAATTCCATATCCAACAGCCACTCGTTGAGTAACCTCTATATATATATATGGATCATTGAATGGTTGTCTTGTAGGCTGATTATTAACAAATTTTATGAGACATTCCGGTAATTCAGAGATACATGGATAATAAAGGACTTGATTTAAATACAAACGCATCTTTATCATACTTATATCTTTATGTTTCTGAATTTTATATATTTTTTTTCTTCCATTTCTACCAGATGACTTTCCACGTCAGCCATCTTTATTACTAATCGTGAAATGGGGAGGGGAGCTAACTCCTGCAGGAAAAATTCAGGCAGAAGATCTAGGCAAGGCATTCCGGACTCTCTACCCTGGTGGTCAAGGTAACAATATTAATTCACTAATTAGCAGGTATATGTCAGTATACAGTGAATGGGTGGGGTGGGTTGCTGAGCGTCTTCAGGAGTATGTTTTATCACTATACAGTGGGCGGGGGATTTCCCTATCACAAGGAGATCAAAGCCCAGTTTATTCTCTTAACTCACAGGTATAATCAGATGGTCTTTGAATTAGAGCATTTCATATGATAAGATCATAGGTGAATTAGTGAATCATAAAGATGCAGGTCATAATCAAGAAGATTTATATAAAGAATTTCAAAGCAGATGAAAAATTAAGGATTTTAAAAAGAACATAAAGAATGTCTTTATTTGTCTTATTATTTGGAAAATCTCCAATAAATTGATGGTGTGAAGAAATTTTCTACTCTTTTATACTTTTATTTACTGAATCAGATAAAACTTATACTGTTACTCGTTGCTGGTGATATTCCACTCTGTCATAAATACAAAATAAAATATAACAGGATTAAGATGTTTTGTTGCTAATCTAATCAATATTTCCACTAACACCTTTACCACAGGTCAGTTCGAGACCCCAGGGCTAGGCTTCCTTCGGCTACACAGTACCTTCAGACATGATCTCAAGATCTACGCTTCTGATGAAGGTCGTGTACAGATGACTGCTGCAGCATTTGCAAAGGTAGGTCAAGGTCATCTACTAGTAGATTCTATCCTGTTATGTAGGTCAAAGTCATAGAGTTCACTCTGAATTGAAGAATAATTTTATCTGAGACTTTTGATCATTTCAAGGTCATGAATTATAGATCAAGGTCATGAATTATAGATTTTCATTTAGGTCAAACAGCTTTTGGAAATGTCAAGATAATTTATCGCGAGAAAATCAAATAATGCAATGATTGAATATTTTATGTTGTTAGGGGTTATTGGCCTTGGAAGGGGAGTTAACTCCAATCCTTGTACAAATGGTGAAGAGTGCTAACACAAATGGTCTCCTGGATAAACAGGGTGAAACGTCCAAGTACCAACACACGTAAGTTTTTCTGGGGCTTATCAGATTATCACACCTTTCATACCAATTAGCATACATAATTTGTAGTATAGTGGATAACAGAAGACCCACAAGTTCTAATCCTCAGAGCCTTTTTCTGAGGAAGGGCATTTTGTCATTAATATATATAATAAAATATATCACTCATTAGTCTTGCGTTAATCTTTGATTTTAAAATAAAATTCATTCCTTATATTTACAATTCGAGCAACCATTTCATCTAAATTAAGTGTTTAAATGAAATAAAACTCTGTTTTTTCAATGTTAAACTATTGTTGGAACAGCCGGTCAATTGATGGAAATCCCAGAACAGCTGGCTTCAATTTGTTGGGAAATGTTGTCAAATTCAGAGAGAACACAAAATATAGTTCCACATCAATTTTATCTTTTTTTGCATCCCATTTATACAATATCTATTAAATATTTTATTTTCTGATATCTAATTAAAGATTTACATTACATTCATACATGCATTATATTGAAGATTTTTCAATACAGATACAATAGGCCTAATCGACTGCGCATTCACACTACTTGCCGAAGTCAGTGTTCCAGTTTGTGTATTCTTGCGTAGCAACCACTGTGTTTACGCAAGTGTAAACGATTTCGCAGTTGGTAAGGTTTATAGCAAAGAGAAAACGGAAATGTGAATATTATGAATTAACATGAATGTTGTAATACCTTAAAATGACCTTCATCCTTACATCATTTCAGAGTCAAGGAGCGACTTATGACCATGTTGAACGTGAACAAGGAGTTTGATGAAGCTGATTATCAAAAGGTAACAGAAACCAGTCAGACAAATGACTGCTTAGTTCAGATTTATCAGTAGACGAATCACAGACTGGCCTTATGTAAGAGTTCACAACAAAACATCTCATACATGTGTGTTATCTGTATCCGAAACAAATATGGGCTAACATTTCATGAAATTATTGCACAGTTTAGGCCATTGATCAATTTGCAAAAGAACTCAGTTTTCATAGTTTCAGTCTTTATTTGATTTGAGGTAAGTAAATTTGAACCCTCAAAAAGGGGAAGGGACGCTTATAGGGACAGAGATGCTTAATGGGTTGAATACGATTTATTTCACTAATCATCAAATCATCTATGTTTGAAATAAACAAGTTTTATCTTTTGTCTCTATAGCTTGCCCCTACACGGACCGATTCCCTGAGTCGAGCTCTGAAATTCATTTCAAACCCGCAGAAAATGTGTCGCAGTATCCATGATATGGTTAAAGAACTTACAGCACAGATACGTCGACTCAAGATGGAGCATCGACATAGAGGTAGGTCAGAGGTTAGGGTACGGAAAAGGTCAGAGGTGAGTTTATAGGTCAGGTCAGAGTACAGGTAAGGTCAGAGGTGAGTATAAAGGTGAGGTCAGAGGTGAACATAAAGGTAAGGTGAATCAGACATGATGATAAAGATTAGGATGTTGCTTGGGCTAGATGTTATTTATATAATGTAAAGGTCATATCTAAGGTCAAAGATTAGGTTAGGTTAAAGGTCAGGGCACAAGTCTTCAAAGGTCAAGTCAGACGTTTAAGTGAAGATCAGGTCAAAACATGAGATCATAGGTCAAAGTTTAGCATGATATATTAGCTAAAGAATCATCTCGTTTTTGTCTGCATCAAGATGGCTGCCATAACCTCTGATTAGCAGAAATCATATTTAGCATTTAAGTATACTTTTAATCATGTAACAATCAAACTGAGCCAGGTGACCAACTCTAACGAATATTAACTATTGTTAGTTGCTATGAATGGAGACAGGCTAATTTCATATACATCTATCTTATATCGTATTTCTATTAATAGAACTGAAACTATATAACGGAGAATCGTGGGAACTGTTGATTCGTCGCTGGGCCAAACTGGAGAAGGATTTTAAAATGAAGGACGGTCGATTTGACATCAGTAAAATACCTGATATATATGACTGTATAAAGTACGACCTACAGCACAATCAGACGACACTCCAGATCAGGAAGGCTGAGGATCTGTTTAAATGTTCTCGGGCCATGGCAGATATAGTGATACCACAGGTACGGTGTAAATGTTCACGGGCCATGGCCGATATAGTGAATACCACAGGTACAGTGTAAATGTTCTCGGGCCATGGCCGATATAGTGATACCACAGGTACGGTGTAAATGTTCACGGGCCATGGCCGATATAGTGATACCACAGGTACGGTGAAAATGTTCACGGGCCATGGCCGATATAGTGATACCACAGGTACGGTGTAAATGTTCACGGGCCATGGCCGATATAGTGATACCACAGGTATGGTGTAAATGTTCTCGGGCCATGGCCGATATAGTGATACCACAGGTACGGTGTAAATGTTCTCGGGCCATGGCCGATATAGTGATACCACAGGTACGGTGTAAATGTTCTCGGGCCATGGCAGATATAGTGATACCACAGGTACGGTGTAAATGTTCTCGGGCCATGGCAGATATAGTGATACCACAGGTATGGTGTAAATGTTCTCGGGCCATGGCAGATATAGTGATACCACAGGTATGGTGTAAATGTTCTCGGGCCATGGCAGATATAGTGATACCACAGGTATGGTGTAAATGTTCTCGGGCCATGGCCGATATAGTGATACCACAGGTACGGTGTAAATGTTCTCTGGCCATGGCCGATATAGTGATACCACAGGTACGGTGTAAATGTTCTCGGGCCATGGCAGATATACTATCATAGTGATACCACAGGTACGGTGTAAATGTTCACAGGCCATGGCAGATATAGTGACACCACAGGTATGGTGTAAATGTTCTCGGGCCATGGCCGATATAGTGATACCACAGGTACGGTGTAAATGTTCACGGGCCATGACAGATATAGTGATACCACAGGTATGGTGTAAATGTTCTCGGGCCATGGCAGATATAGTGATACCACAGGTACGATGTAAATGTTCTCAGGCCATGGCAGATATAGTGATACCACAGGTACGGTGTAAATGTTCTCGGGCCATGGCAGATATAGTGATACCACAGGTACGGTGTATTCTCAGGCCATGGCCGATATAGTGATACCACAGGTACGGTGTAAATGTTCTCGGGCCATGGCAGATATAGTGATACCACAGGTACTTACTCATACATTACTGATAACATGGATATTTTTGTGAATCTTTAATCTTGTGAATTGCAATTAAGTTCATAAATCTATAGAATATTATATGTGAGGGGAGGGGTGTGTGGTGGTGGGGGATTTACTGCGATCAAGCGACCTTCAGGTAATTAAAATTATTTCCCTGTTGTGTGAATTGCCATGGTTACCGTATCTATTTTAGCCTTGCCCAGTCAAATTCTAGCAAAAGACAAAGTCATGTAGGTTATACAGCAGTAAATACCACTATAATCAAACAATTAAATTTTGCATATTCTGCCAGCGTTTCAAAAAATTGAGAAATTTTTTTAAGTGATGGTACTGCGAACGATATGACTAAATTACAGTGAAAATGTTAATGCCTGAAAATGCAAAATTAATTTGCTGTAAAATAAGTTGGTTCAGATTCAAGTAATTGGTGTACAAGTTTGACAGGAATATTACCGTATTTTGCCTTTGCATGTTAAAGAGTTATCTGCCCTTGTGGTTAGGTATTGATCACGACGTCATTTGTTTGCTAGCGTTACGTGATTTACGTCATATATGTTAATGTTTCTATTTGACAGGAATACGGTATAACAGTTGGAGAAAAACAACACATTTCACAAAGTTTATGTACGCCACTGATGAGAAAGATCCGAAGTGATTTACAACAGTGTGTCTGTCCGTTTGAAGATGAAGAGGGCGAGAGTACACGTCTTAATTCCAAGTAAATATGATTTGTATAACATCATTGTACATAGATATGAAGAAAAATCCTATGCCTTGAATTTGTAATATCATGTCTGTAACTTGAAAGAACATCCCATAAATATTTTGAGAAAATCCGTAATTATGTAACTAAATGATAAAACATTAAAAGATGCTCCACAGCTGACAGAGTACTATAAACAATCCTCATCATTTGAACAGTAATTGGTGTTTAATTGTGATATATATATGTCTTAATTAACAAAAAATAATAATATGAATTAATTTATTTTGCTTTTGGTGCATGAGCAATCAGTACTTCATTCCATATAGGACATAGTGCCACAGAATTTTATCGGGAGGCAGTTAATTATTTTTAGGTCATCTGACCCAAAGGGTCAGGATGACCTATTGTCATCATCCACCGTCCGTCGTCGTGCGCCGTCCGCCGTCCGCCGTCCGTAAACTTTTCATTCAAACGACTTCTTCTCAATAACTGGAAGGCCCAGGGTACTCATATTTGGCCTGTAGGTTGCTGGGATGAAGGGCTACCAAGTTTGTTCAAATGAATGACCTACACCTTCATTCAAGGTCACAGGGGTCAAATGGGCTAAAATCTTTAAACGACTTCTTCTCAAAAACCAGAAGGCCCAGGGTACTGATATTAGGCCTGTAGGATGCTGGGATGAAGGGCTACCAAGTTTGTTCAAATAAATGACCTTGACCTTCATTCAAGGTCACAGCGGTCAAATACGCTAAAATCCTTTAAACAACTTCTTCTCAAGAACCAAAAGGCCTAGGGTACTGATATTGGGCCTGTAGGATGCTTGGATGAGGGCTACCAAGTTTGTTCAAATAAATGATCTTGACCTTCATTCAAGGTCACAGGGGTCAAATAGGCTAAAATCCTTTAAACAACTTCTTGTGAATAACTAAGAGGCCTAGAGACCTGATATTAGGCCTGTGGCATGCTTGGATGAAGGGCTACCAAGTTTGTTCAAATAAATGACCTTGACCTTCATTCAAGGTCACAGGGTTCAAATAGGCTGAAATCCTTTAAACAACTTCTTGTGAATAACTAAGAGGCCTAGAGACCTGATATTAGGCCTGTCGCATGCTGGGATGAAGGGCTACCAAGTTTGTTCAAATGAATGACCTTGATCTTCATTCAAGGTCATAGGGGTCAAATAGGCTAAAATCTTTAAACGACTATGTTGTATTGTACTAATAGTCAGATGACCGTTAAGGCCCATGGGCCTCTTGTTAATATTTTTATTAGCTCACCTGGTCGGAAGGACCGAGGTGAGCTTATGGGATACCGCAGCGTCCGGCGTCGGGCGTCTGGCGTCCGGCGTTCGTCGTCCGTCAACAATCGACTTCTTCTCCATAACCGCTGGTCGGATTTCAACAAAACTTGACTGGTAGCATCCTTATGGGCTACTAACTGAAAATTGTACAAATGATGGGGCTGACCCCCCGGGGTGACTGAGTGGCGGGGTCAAAAGGGGTCAATTTGGCTATTACCATATAAACGACTTCTTCTCTAAAACCAAACATGGGATAGCACCCATAATGCAATGGTAGCATCCATATAGGGTGGGGATTCAAAATTGTACAAATGATAGGGCTGACCCCCGGGGGCCTGAGGGGCGGGGTCAAAAGTGGTCAATTTCCATATAAATGACTTCTTCTCTGCAACTT
>SAYR01073692.1:1090222-1109533 GCA_004382745.1 Argopecten irradians irradians | reverse complement strand
TTATCTTACTTATAGAGACAGTATGGGTTTATCTTACTTATAGAGACAGTATGGGTTTATCTTACTTATAGAGACAGTATGGGTTTATCTTACTTATAGAGACAGTATGGGTTTATCTTACTTATAGAGACAGTATGGGTTTATCTTACTTATAGAGACAGTATGGGTTTATCTTACTTATAGAGACAGTATGGGTTTATCTTACTTATAGAGACAGTATGGGTTTATCTTACTTATAGAGACAGTATGGGTTTATCTTAAAGTTAGTTTTGTGATAAAGTGTCAGCAAATTTGGTATAGTTTCTCTCATTACCAAAAAAAAAAAAAATAGTAAAACCTGCCTTAGTGACCACCTCTCTATAAAGTCCACTGCGTAAAAAGACCACTTTTTAGTTTCACAATTCAACCTATGTATAAAAACCACCTGGCTACATCAAGATCATTTGTCTACTTTTGCTTGTGTGATCTTTATAGACAGGTTTGACTGTGGTAGAAAAAAAATCTATCGTTCCCATTGAAGAAGGATTGACTTGTGATGTCTGGTTGGGTGAAATATTAAAAATCAAAATTATGAGTCATTTTGATCAAGTTCAGCATTGTATTTACTTTTCTGTTCTCTATAGATCGTGACAGATACGACTGAAAAGAATGAAAGTCTGCCCTCCTCTGGTTCAGCCACCCCAATTAATTCTTCTCAACCAATAGAAATACAGACTTCCAGGGTCAAAGGTTAGTATCTTACATGAAATTTGTAAGAGACATTTGTTTTCTATCGTATTCTTTTTAATAATGACTCATAAAATGAAATCCAAGTTCATTATTAGGTGAGTTACTGATACAATTAATATTGACCGCCTATTTAATACTAGTCAATTTCTTCTGTACTGTTCTTTTGAAATATTGAGTTATTCCCCCTGTTATATGAATTATCTCCCCTATTGAGCTGTTTTTGCAGCTAATCTAAATGAGTTTTTGCCATAAGTGAGACAGATTGATTGAGTTATTTCCCCTTTTTGACCTGGTTTCAATAAGTTTTTACACCACGTGACACTATTTGATTGAGTTATTCCCCCTTTTTGAGCTAGTTAGAATGAGCTTTTTCACTAAGTGACACCAATTTATTGAGTTATTCCCCCTTTTTGAGCTGGTTTGAATGAACTTTTTCCACAAGTTGGAATGTTTGAATGAACATTTCCTCTTGTTCGCAAATGTATTTGAGTTATTGCCCCTTCTTAACAGATTTGATTTATCCCCCTTTATAATATCTTATTAAATTGACACCCCCCTCCCCTCCCCCCTCCCGTGCTATCACAATGAACTATTCCAGCCTTAGTTGGGGAAGATACCACTTGCATTGTCAGGGGTAAATTGTTCGAGTGTCACAACCTGTACACATTGCTATAGATAAATCCATGTTTCTTAAATCATTTTACCAAACATTTTATAATTTGCCTTCAAAAATGTCTAAGTGTGTGAATTTTAAACGATCTGCATGATTTATGAAATATTTCCGAGCATCATAGATATTGAATTTTCATAGATTTGTCTTTTGTTTCTGCATCAATAGGTAATTTTATAGTCAGACAGAAGCTTTTAGGGAAATCAGTCTTTGTTTATAGAGTGTGGACCCCATAGCCTTTTACTAACACGTGTGTGAAAACCGTCAATAATGACATGGTAGGATTTCAGCATAGCCTCATCCTCGATACTCCAGGGGATCCGATCACTTACGATCTCTACACCCCTGGACTAGCTATCTCATAGTGAAATTGGAAGTAGCTTAACGAAAACCATTTGACCAATCACAGGTCAGCAATGATTTCCTTTGAAGACTATAGAGAGAGCGACGCCCAACTTCAAAGCCACAGTCAATCACAGTGTACCATTATATAGCTCTTTTGATGTACATGAAGGAGTGAATTACCCTGTTGTGTTCTGTTGCCTCCAGTTTTATTCTGAGATAATCCAGGGGTGTAGAGATCGTAAGTGATAGGAACCCCTGGAGTATCGAGGATGGTGTAGCCTTAGTTAACTGTAACTACATCCCGTCTTCTTGTCTCAATGACATACCTACAAGTTTATTGAAAATGATAATGAAACCAAATTTCTTTAAAATTCATTTATCAAACAGTATTAGTTGTATTATAATACTAGATGTAAAAGTTTGTGTCAATAGTCAGATGATCGTTTAGGTCCATGGACAAGATGACCCTTAAGGCCCATAGTTCTCTTGTTTCCAAAATTGAAAGTTCTTTAGTTTACCTTGCCCAAAGAGTTCAAAACCCTGCTTCAGGTTATTTGATATCTGTTTGATCAATCAAAATAAATCTAGACAATTAATTTTCATCTGATGACCATCAGGATTTGACATTGTACTGTAATTTTCCTTGTCAATGACTTCTTCTCAAGAACCATCAACTTTAGTGGCATTGGCTTCCATGTTGTTTTTTTCAGTATTACCAGTAATAAAAACATTTTCAGTCGATATGGACACATATGTTCGGGTATATCATCTAAATTTGAGTAGACGTAAGAGTTGTGGTATTGTGGAAACATTCTGAAACATATTTTTTCCGAGTTAGAACAGTAAATAATCATTTACATATTGTTGAAATGTGTTTAATTTCTCTTCAATGGAAAAGCTTACTCAAGGGAGGTAATTCTGCCAATTTTAGCATTTAAGCCAGGTAAGACCGCACCTTCCACTGGTATCTGCCTGTCTGTGTAGTAAAACATTAGGTTCAGTAGGCACTGCATGTTATAGACTACGGATATAGTAAATGTGCTTCATTATTTTAGCTTACATAATTATACTAATTAATTTTCATTTATCCGATCATCTATTTATAAGTTGAGAGGGAGGGAGGGTACCAGTAATCATTCCATAGGGCTATTGAAAATTTATTCCATTATCAAAGATTATATTTTTGTAATTATGTCTCTACATATATCAATATTAATAAATTTGTTTTTACATTTAAGGCCAATTTTATTTTATTTATTTTTTAATTTTTTATTTTGGCAACTTTTTTTAAAAACTTATTATCAAATTAATTTTGCTTGATGACCACATGAGGGCTTTAGGGCGGTCAATCATTTAGCCCCTATCTGTTCAACGTGGGATACATTTCATTATAATACAAAAATGATCATTTAATTTCTTTACCTCTGTACATCTCTCAAAAATTATATTACTTGTGGATATTGTTATCTATAGACTGAACAACAATACACAGGCCAGGGCCAAGTTTTAAGAACATTACTTAAATTTGAGGATTCCTTCAACTTAGAATCCTCCATAGGAAAGCATTATAGAGGTTAAGGGAAACAATAAGTTAAGGAGCCTTCCTCAAAATATGTACAGTAATGCTTTTCTATAAGGAATTCTATGTTAAGGATTTCCAAAATTAGATCAATGTTCATGAAACTGGGCCCAGTAACTATAAAGTTATATTGTATAGTAAGGATTGTTTTTGCAATACTAAAATCACACAATTTGGAGCCTTCGTTAATATGATGTACCTAATAAGTCATGCTTTCCTATGAAGAATTTTAAGTTAGGGATTATCTTAAATTAAAAGAATGTTTGTGAAATTAGGCCTAGAAATTAAAGTTATACTGTACAGTAAGGATTTTTTTTCAGTGATATTACATTAAATTAAATGTATTTATCTATGTTGTAGAAGTGTAAGAGCATGATTAGATAGTTATTGTGGTCTAAATAATCTGTATTTTACACCATTTAATGAACTATATAATATTTTATTTATATTTAATAAATATTTCTCTCACTGCATGTTGTAAAGTGATGCATATCTTTTAATTATTTTAAATCTTTATTTTGTGTTTTTCATATTGATTTTAAGGCTTTTTAATATTTCTCCCTTTGGTCTAGCTAAGGCTATTAATTTACATCTTTGAAGAACTTAGTGTTTGAAAAATCAAAATTAAATGAATACTGATATATTGTGTCTTGTGAATTTAAGTACATGTATATTAAGATTATATTAAGTTGCCTACAGTTAAATCTAAGAATAAAAAATGTTATAAAATTGTACATGTATAATGATTTGAAATTTCAAAATGTATGGATTTGAATTTCTTGTGTCATATTCAAGTGCTTACTCACAGTACGTATAACTGCACAGACTGGAGATTTTAGGGGTCAGACCTATGTTGAATAGAAAACAAATTAATTTTGCTTCAATATTTCTAAATTACACTTTTATGATACATCAGGAGTATTTCATTTAACATCTTAACAAAAGATAACTTTGAAATCAAACATCTTAACCACAGATAATTTTGAAATCAAACATCTTAACCACAGATCATTTTGAAATTAAACATCTTAACCACAGATGATTTTAAATCAAACATCTTAACCACAGATAATTTTGAAATTAAACATCTTAAGCACAGATGATTTTTAAATCAAACATCTTAACCACAGATAATTTTGATAATTAAACATCTTAACCACAGATCATTTTGAAATCAAACATCTTAACCACAGATCATTTTGAAATCAAACATCTTAAGCACAGATGATTTTGAAAATTAAACGTTTGAACCACAGATGATGTTGATGCACATGTTTTATTTAAATATAATCACATTCTGTACAGAACCAGTTCGTTCTCAAAGTTTTGAAGAAAAACGAAGTCGAAGTTTGGAGGATAAGCATCCTGAAGTAAAAGAACATACTGGTAAGTGTGTTTGAGTTATCGCCCTTGATGAATTAACTCCCTTGATTTTCTTTATTTCGTCAATTATTGTCATCCAATTAAATATTTACATATTGTATAGATATTGAATATCCCCTTTTTGTCATATTTATTTTTGTGTTTTTTTTTTGTGTGATTATATGAGATTTACCATTGATTTATACTGTGATTTATATTATTCAGTTTTCTTTACAATACATTTTGAAGTTAGCAGAACTTTCATATCATTCAACATTGGGGACTGAAAAAGGAATCAATGAAATAAAAATCATATAAAAGTTTGAAGATTTATTTATTGCAATTAAGCTGCAAAATCTTTTTTTAATTTTATTCACCAATTAATAGATTTATTAAATGGAACATAATTTATGGCCTTGTGGCATGCTAAGTATTGTAGTAATATTGTGTTGATATTAGATCTTTTCAAAATTCTACGATTTCAGAACTTATTCGACTCCTTTTATTCAGAAATGAATATTTTGTCTATTTTATATTTGTAATTTGACTGTCTACTGTATAGTTGCTAATATTTACAGGGGTTTTTAATTTCACTGAATTCACAGATTCATCCAAATTTTGTTTGATAACTCATGAATTTAATTAAAATCATGGTTTTATGTATTATAGCCTGTCATCCTGTCATATAAATGACACTTCCAAAGGCCATAAAGATTACCCAGAACAAATTAAAAAATCTCGAAATTTTAAACCCACATTTAACAACGGTACAGTACTTTGCCTTCTGTTAAGTTCACCATGTTTGTTAAACTGACATTTTCTGGTTTTGCATTCTGTACATTTAAGCTGTTAGTTAAATAAACTTTTTAGTTAATTTGATTCTTTATTTTTAAATTAACCTCTTAGTTTTGCATATGTAAATAATTTGAATTTGTAATTTTTTGCTTGTAAATAATTTGATCTTGGAAGTTTTGCATATGTAAAGAATTTGACCTTTTAGTTTTGCATATGTAAAGAATTTGACCTTTCAGTTTAGCATAAGGAAAGAATTTGACCTTTCATTTTTGCATATGTAAATAATTTGACCTTTAATTTTGCATATGTTAAGAATTTGACCTTTCAATTTTGCATAAGTTAAGAATTTGACCTTGTAGTTTTGCATATGTAAAGAAATTGACCTTTTAGTTTTGCATATGTAGAGAATTTGACCTTTCAGTTTTGCATAAATAAAAAAAATGACCTTTCAGTTTTGCATATGTAAATAATTTGACCTTTTAGTTTTGTGTTCTGTATATTGAAATTCACATAGGGCACCACAGCTATGATGAGATGGCTTGCATCATGTACCCCAGTGAGTCTGACTTGATACACTAGATCTTGTAATGCCTGCCTTCCAATGTCACACAGGGGTCTCTAAAATTTAAATACACTGGGGTGTACAATCTGCAGTAAAATCTAATTATTTGGTAACTCAAAAAATTATGTTTTTTCTGATAAGTATAAAACTGTATTGAATTTTATTAATCATTTTTATTGCCCTGGATTAAAATAAAATGGAGGATGTGACCTAGAATCTCTAGAGTTATATACAATCTGAAAATCGAACCCCGTTGTGGTACCTCAGCCACTTGATCAGCCTGACTAGAGACCTTCCCTTTTTAGATCGTACACCCCTGTGTATATATTTGGAGACCCCTGTGTGGCGATGAGATACACTACCTTTTGCTTTGTATGTCACTAACAATACAAATCTATACATCTAAACTCTGTTGTGTGCAGGATGGATATTCTGACTTGTTCAGGAAATAAAAAACAGCATTTATAGCCTTAAAAGAACTCGCATAGAAACCACATGTTCTACTGTATATATAATAATTAAAGAATAACATTTATGTCATTAAATTACATATTAGGAAAGTAAATATTAAATTATAATTATTTTAAATAATATGAATATGAATTTAATTGACAATTTCACTATAAAAATGTTTTAACTTTGGATACACTACCAGATATAAATTTCACTTGTTTATAAATTATGTTAATATTTATGTACAATATATTTTATTATTTTCCCCATATGTTGATGTGTATGATCATTTTGATGGGCTATTGATATCCTTCTGTACTGTATTTCTGACATTTTGAGTTTTTTTCTGGGTCTTCTTCAATTATTTTTACCAGTAGATGCATGTTGTAGTTTAATAGTACTTAACTTATAGGTATTCATTTAGTATATAACTTGTGATTTGTATGAATCGAAAATGATACTCATACAGTATTTAAGGTAATTCCCTTTTAAAGGCAAAAATAAGAACATATTGTTTGTAAGTTCCCTTTTAAAGGAAAAAATAAGAATGTATTGTTTGTAAGTTCCCTTTTAAAGGAAAAAATAAGAGAATATTGTTTGTAAGGTAATTCCCTTTTAAAGGAAAAAAAATAAGAACATATTGTATGTAAGTTCCCTTTTAAAAGAAAAATAAGAACATATTGTATGCAAGTTCCCTTTTAAAGGAAAAATAAGAATATATTGTATGTAAGTTCCCTTTTAAAAGAAAATAAGAACATATTGTATATAAGATAATTCCTTTTTAAAGGAAAAAATAAGAACATATTGTTTGAAAAGTAATTCCCTTTTAAAGGAAAAATAAGAACATATTGTTTGTAAGGTAATTCCTTTTCAAAGGAAAAATAAGAACATAATGTATGTAAGGTAATTCCCTTTTAAAGGAAAAATAAGAACATATTGTTTGAAAAGTAATTCCCCTTTAAAGGAAAAATAAGAACATATTGTATGTAAGGTAATTCCCTTTTAAAGGAAAAATAAGAACATATTGTTTGAAAAGTAATTCCTTTTTAAAGGAAAAATAAGAACATATTGTTTGAAAAGTAATTCCCTTTTAAAGAAAAATAAGAACATATTGTTTGAAAAGTAATTCCCTTTTAAAGAAAAATAAGAATAGGTAATAACCCAATATGTTATAATACTATCACTCCACATAGTATCCCTGCCATTGGCTTTAAAATGAGTGGTGCTGGTAAGAGTTATGGCACTTTAATCAGATGCCTGATAGAGCCATTTTCGTTTTCTTTATGGCAAAATCCTTTGATCATATGTTAGATGGATCCATTATCTTTTAGAAAGAGTTATGACTAACTAACTATACATTAGAAAGAGAAGAGATATACTCTTTTTGAAAGAGTCATACATTTGAAGGAGCCATATTCTTCTTTATTTTGACAAGAGTTATGGCCCTTTGAAGAGTTAATGCCCTTTGAGCATATGTGGCAGCATTGGAAAGACCATGACTTGCATTGCTATGTGTAGACCGGATGCATGTAAATGTTATTATAATAGTATTTTTCCTTTGTAGTTATTGCCACTAACCTGCTTTTCCTTGAAAATAAAATAAAACGAATTGTATAAGGAAATTAGTTGACAAAGTATATTCTTTTCTGAATGATCTATTTGTAGATGTCATGGAAATAAATGCATGTTAGAACGTGAAAACTAATAGTTATATCCATTCAAACTGTTGAGATACTTATGAAGTTTAGAGGATGCATATATCTATTTGTTTGATTTTCTCTGTCACATATGGGAACTCCACATCCAAAATCTATATCTTTACAGCACATCATTAAATTACAAAATAAAATATGGTCTTTTTCTACCAACCAGTTTTACACACTGGTCAAATTCTGTTGAAATTGGTTTTTTCCAACACCAGGGAAGTGGTCGTTATATACAGAGATAGTCCATTGTGCCAATTTCTTGGTTTTATGTGGGGCAAACAAACTGCAAATATATATGTATATGTAAAATAATAATTTACCCTGTGTGACATTGTCTTATAACTACTTCTTACCCTCCACACGTAGATTCCATTCAGTCTCCTAGTAGTGTTAGTTTTAGACATTCCACTTCCATCCCAGTCTAACTAATTGGATATAAATCATATTTCATCAACTGGCAAACTTGGGTTAGTCAGTGTGTCCCTGTGTAAAGAAATTGAGAACGTTAGTCCATAAACTCTTTACCTAAAGTTTAAACATGCAGAGAAGAATTAGAAACTTACTTTTTCAATATAACAACACACACACAAAATGATATACATGTAAGTAGTTGCAATTTCATATAATTCCCTTCAAATAATATTCACATGATGCATTTTGCGTATCATAAATATCATTAGTATTTTTCATTTTACTTGTACCGATACTATTATAATATATTTTTTGTAATAATACATGAAAAATGAGAAAAAATGTTCAATCCTTAGTATATCAAAACAGTGAGAACAATTTTCAATCTTTAGTAAGTAAAAACTGTGGGAAAAAATGTTCAATCCTTAGTAAATCAAAACTGTGAACAATTTTCAATCTTTAGTGAGTAAAAACTGTGGGAAAAAATGTTCAATCCTTAGTAAATCAAAACTGTGAACAATTTTCAATCTTTAGTAAGTAAAAACTGTGAGAAAAAAATTTCAATCCTTTGTAAATCAAAACAGTGAGAACAATTTTCAATCTTTAGTAAGTAAAAACTGTGAGAAAAAAAAGTTCAATGCTTAGTAAATAAAAATTTAGAAAAATATTCAGTTCTCAGTAAATGAAAACAATGAGAAAATGTTCAATCCTAATAAATGATAACACTGAGAAAAACGTGCAATCCTTAATAAATAAAAATAATGATAAAATTTTCAATTCTTAGAAATGAAACCACTGAGAAAAATGTTGAATATTTAGTAAATGAAAAGTAAATGAAAACCGTGGGGAAAATGCTCAGTTTTAGTAATTGAAAACATTGACAAACTGTTCAATCCTTAGTAAATGAAAACACAGAGAAAAACGTCCAATCAGTGTGCTTTGTTGTGCCTAATAGAATAAATATGGAGGTGTCATTTATCAACATTTGAAAATTCCCTGTTTTCAATGTAGACAAATCATGTTATTTGTTTGGATCTGAAGTTAACCACCTTGAAATCAATTGTTTGGATTTGAAAATTACCACTTTGCAAGCTTCCATGTGGTAGTGTTGAAGTACGATAATAGAACGCTAAAACCGTTTGTTTATTTGTTTTAAATTAATATTGATATTAGTCATTATGGATGGAACGACTAATCAGTAGGTGAAAAACAAATTATTTTAAAGACAAATACTTTTGAAGGCATTCTTCAACTTATTGTATTTAATTAGAATTGAATCTCGCAAAATATGAAAAATACCAATATTTTTCATATTGATTATTTTCACAGAAGAAGAATATGTAGGACCTGAAAGTAAGCTGACCTAGTTATTAGTAATTTTTCATTATAAGCTATATGTTCAGTTTCGTTTTATGTTAAGTTTTGTTATTTATTTTGCTGTTATATTGTTAACTTGATTACCTTTTGTTTTTACTTGCCAACTTCTTGAACGTGGCCATGGATTTTCATGCTTTGATAATTCAAATGAATTGAAATGAATTGAATTACAATGAACGTAGGAAATAGAAAGTTCATACTTGAAAAAGAATTGCCTATGAACCATAAAAAATATTCTCTCTTTTTCGTAAATTGAAAAGCTTTAGAATATTTGATGTAAATAGAAACGAAATATAATTTGGCAAGTATATGATATTAACCTATTTGGGTTTTTTTTCACTTTTTGATATTTTTTAAACAAACAAAACAATTTGACACACTTTGTTTTCACTGTCTGTTCGGTTGTAGATATTCACATTTAGAGAAAAAAATAGCATTTAGATTATTGATTGGAACACTTGTTATATTTTTCTGTATATTGACACCAAAGACACCAGCACTGTGCAAACGCAACACAAACTTTGAATTATAACAGCAATGCGTAACTGTCAGTCGATGTGAAATCCATTCTGTAAACCAACTTTCTTTCACGTGCGATTTAGTTTTGCGATTTTCGCGATCAATATAAATTTGCGAAAGTTTATGTCTGCGAATTATATCTTCTAAAATTCTTACACAATAAGATTCAAGGGTATTCCAATTCAATTTCGAATTCGCAAAACTTAATCTCCGCGAAAATGCTCTGAAACGAAAATCGCAAAATCTATTTAATTCGACGAAAGAAAGTTGAGTTACAGTAAATTAAATCTTTTCAACAATATGCAAGGGTTATTAGCCTCCATAAATTGACTATGTACACCATTCAAGATCCAAATATTAACACATTTTAAGATATGGTTAGGTAGGAAAGAGATATTTTTCATTTCATAATATAATCCGGAAAATCTTTCCCTGGTCTTTATTTGATTTACCATTATTGTAGCGAAAATTATTGTTTTGAACACAGCAAAATTTATTTGTCACATAAAAATCTGATTTCAAACGCTGTTAATGAAAATTAAAACTATAATTAAAAAATCTATGGAGGACTAGTATTTGGACAAATTTTGACAAAAACAAGTTTTAAAATGTTATCCAGCTTGAAATTGATAAATGAAAGAAATTATTTCAAGAAGCTTGAATTCTGGTTTTCATTAATTTTTCCTTGGAAATAAATCCATTGTGATGTACACTGCCCTCCTTTGTTCTGTAACAAATGTTAAACTTTGCTGGCAATTTATCTCCTAGAAAACTAAAAAAAAAATAGAAGATAAAAAAGTTGATAAAAAATCTATACTGATGCTTGTATTGAAAACGTTAACTTATATTTACATACATGTATGAATATTTGTAACAGAACTTTAGACGGACTGTGTATTTTGCTTAGGCTTTGCAAAAATACAAGAACTAACATGAACATAGAGGCTTTATAGACATCAGGCTTCTGCAATATTGATTAAGAAAAGTAGATTTTTATAGAAAATTTATGATGCAGAGAGATTTTTTAGATGACAAATGTGATGAAAAGTTAAGTTTATAATCATTCAAATAGTTCATCAGTAAAACCAGATATTGTCTGTAGATGTTCTGGTCTCTCGAAACAGAACGCGATATCTTAAGCATAGTCTATCGCCGACAGAGCATAAACAGTAGTTATTATTTTGGCATTAATTGATGTTTAATCTTATATAATTATGTATACATATCAATTGAAGAAAAATATGTTTTGCTTTTGTGATCTGTGCATCCACGTGCCATATAGTGCTATGATTTTTGTTGGGGGATGCAAATGGTTATTTTTTATACTTTTATTCTGAAGTAAGATAAGACATTCATACTTCTCAATGATGGTAATAATGTAAAATAAGTAACTTGTGATACCGAAAAAAATACTTCATCTGATTCTGTTCTAATAGATAACAATTACCAGTTTTCGAGAGTCCGACACATTCAAGTACAAACTTGTGTGACCTCTTCATATTAATACGCTGTAAACCAATTTCCTTTCGCTATTTCAATTTCATAACAAATTCGCGAAGATGAACTTTCGCGAATTAACTTGGATTGCGAAAGTCACGGAAGTAAGCCACACTCAAAAGAAAGTTAGATAACAGTATTATGTGTCCAAATATTTAGTATAAGTCGGGTTTTTAATGGAGTCTATTTCGAGAGATCGGGGCCTGTGTTGTTGTTGTTGTCTGTAGTCTGCATGTTCTTGTTGTTACAGCATTGATAGAACGTCATTACCTGACCGTCCATCTCCCTTTGGCCAGTGACCACCATCGGCGATCCTGGTCAAGCATCTTTTGCCTTGGAACTGATAGTCTTAAAGGTAAACTTCCGGAGTCCTCTCCCCTTCATAATTATATCCCCTAATTCTAATTTCTAGATTTCTCCTGCACATCGTATTTTCTCCTGTTGCTTTATATATTTTGGTATAAAATAGAGTCTGTATCACTTATCTCCCTCGTTTGTAATCTTACTAGTTCCTTGTATAGTTTTATTTTCATCTTGGTTAACCCGAAAGGCTGATGAGCTTATGTCAAAGCGCGGCGTCCATCGTCTATCCGTCTACATTTCGCTACTAGTCATAAACATAATGTTCTCCATGGACTGTAACAACATTTTGGCTGAAACATCCTTGGGGGGAAAGTGAACCGAGTTTCTATAAATTTTGGCTCAAACAAGCCTGGGGCAGCAGGAGAAGACCTTTTTTAAAGAAATGCTGGTAATTTTTTAATTTGCTATTAGTTATAAATGTTCAGGATGGATTGTGACCAAATCTAGCCAAAAACATCCTTAATCAAAGGGGAAGGGTGTTAATATAAATTTTGGACCTCAGCTAGTAGAAGTAAGGCCTGTTAGAAATTAGAGGTGGTTATTCTCCAAACAAATCACGAGGAAATAAACTCCTAGTCCATTGCTTAGTTTAACTTACCAGGTGAGCGATACATACCCTCTGGGCCTCTTG
The DNA here is from genome assembly GCA_004382745.1 of Argopecten irradians irradians. Classification (NCBI taxonomy): domain Eukaryota; kingdom Metazoa; phylum Mollusca; class Bivalvia; order Pectinida; family Pectinidae; genus Argopecten; species Argopecten irradians. The sequence goes on along the minus strand of SAYR01073692.1, from coordinate 1,096,534 downwards.
TAGTACGGTTAGCTCAATCATTAGTTACACTACCTCCATTATTACATTCAGTATTTTTCTTGAGTTATCTCCCTTTTGTGTTATCTCCCTTCGACTTAATGTTGTAGTGTTGATACTAGAGTTTTCGCACTAAGCACGAATCCGAATCGGTAAACGTATTCGTATCGGGCAGGGAGAAACATTTTACTTGATTTTCCACTATTAATTATCTTTTCTGTTCTTTTTCTAATCTTAAATTCTTAAAAAATAAATTGCAATAAACGTTTGTGTTCCTCATCTTATATTATACACTATGTTATACATTATTATTGAAGTATTATCTGTACAGGTAACTATCAGATTATATCTATACACGAAGTCGAAAAAATGATTTCTCCCTGCCCGATACGGATACGTTAACCGATTTGGATTCGTGCTTAGTGCGAAAACTCTAATAAGACAGTACTTTATGCAGTAGTCGAAGTAATAAGGTTTAGGTTTGGCTTTCAGTCTATAGTATCCTCTTTTGTTATCCATAAAGCTTTTTAAATAACAAAATACTATTAGTGAAATTAGTTTATTATGCCTCTTTTGTCGTCATGTTTGCAAGTATTGGTTGGTCATTTTATTTCTCAATTCATTACTTCTTAATGGTATCACCTGCTAATTGACTAACACAAATAATTAATAAATTGATCTTAAACCCATTAACCATCAAGGTGAGTGACTTTGTGCCTTAGTGTCACATAATAAAATATGTCGTCCAGAGATTCATTCATTTATATCTTTCCAATAATTCCGTCTTTGAATATTACAGAGTTAGCTCCCTTGCGGTTAGGTATTCATGGTGACGTCAATGAATATTTATTGGGCGGAATTCACGTCGACAAAGTATGTCGTTACTCAAGCAAACACACGACGTCACAATCAATACCTGCCCGCAAGAGCAAATAACTCTGTAATATTTTAATACCGAATACATGGTGTTTGCATACCTGATTTTATACCAGTAATTTAACAAAAATGCACATGAAATAATAAAATAGTTAAAAAGTAATATCATAGTATCATATGAGACAAAATAGACATTAAAAAAATGTTAGGTCTGTAACAATTCTGTCATTAGGTCTTACATGTAGCCTTAGTTTTCATTTATACAGTCTGTCTTCATTCTTCATTAGCTATGTTCTTTAAACCATATTTATTGTAGTATCTAATATTATTTAAACATCTGGAAATGTCATAAATCGTTCATATGGTTGGAATTTTATATTCAAAGCACAGATTTTCAGATAATGTTTTTTAACATTACATATCTTGAAATATTTATCGGTAAAATACTTTTAAAGATTTAATCTTAAGTTAGCTTTTGCGAGATTTATCGCTAAATTACTTTTTAAAAATGAATTTTAAGTTAGCTTTTGAGAGATCTATCGGTAAATTACTTTTAAAGATTAATTTTAAGTTAGCTTTTGAGAGATCTATCGGTACAACAGTTTTAAAGATGAAACAGCTAATTAATATAGATACAAATACAAACATGCCTTGTATATTATCTGGTTTGCTGTTTCATGCGATGTCCTGTTCTGTTGAATATAGGTTTAGACGAAAATGTGATCCCGGTAATGGCGCGAGCAAAGTCTGCGTCGGTCCTAGGAACTTCGGGTATGAACACAGGTTCTCTTCACTGCATAAGGCATGATTCCAGGATAAGTTGTTTGTAGGCCAGGAAGGGGCAAGGCACACCCCTTAATGTGTTACTGATCAAACATCACACGTTTTATAGGGTTCACAATGGCTACAGACCAACACCTCTATGTGTTACATTTAGCTATTCCCAAGCTTTCATCGTCTATTTCTCTTTCCATGTCCCCTTATTAAATCACTTGTTTCTACCCCATTGTATTGCTTGATCTTTTTTATGCTTTTTTTCAAGTTTTTTTTTTAAATTTTCGTTTCATTTTCCTTTATCATCGCATCCTCTTTTTATGTGTTCCATTTTCGTTTCTTTTTTCCAATCTCATGTTTAAATGTCTCCTACAGTGTTTCACCATGTTTTAATGTTGTCCATTTTCGTTTTATCATTTTTCAAAGTCCTATTTTTATGTGTTTCATTTTCGTTTTTTTTTTCTTTTTTTTTTCTTTGCATATTACAGTGTTTGCTCCCTTAGGTATCGAGTGTTACGTCATGACTTTGTGAGCGCAGTTCACGTCGTTTTCTCCGAAAAATATGACGTTACACTCGCAAACACTTGACATCATAATCAATACCTACGAGCAAGGGCAGATAACTCTTAAATATGCAAATACGTAAGTCAATGTTGGAGCAAATGGCTTAAATTCAACGTTTATCATTTTTCGATGTCCTTTTTTCATGTGTTCAATTTTTGTTTCCCTTCCCATTTATACCTGTTGTGTTCAATTCAGACGACAACACATGATGTATTTTTACATAATTAAAACATAATGTATAACCACCACCCTATTCCTTAAACACACAAATCTTTTACGATATAGTGTTACTCCTAAAACACGAACGCGTTCTATCTTTGCATATTACAGAGTTTGCTCCCTTGCGGGTAGGTATCAATTGTTACGTCATTATTTTTAGTGCAATTCACTTCTTTTTCTCAGAAAAGTATGACGTTACACTCGCAAACACATGTCCTCCATCCTCGATATTCCAGGGGTTCCGATCACACATGATCTCTACACCCCTGGACTATATCATAGTAAAACTGGAGGCAACAGAATAGAACAGGTAATTTAGTCATTTGATGTACATCAAAAGAGGATTACAACGGTACACTGGTTGACTGTGTGGCTTTGATGTTAGGCGTCGCTCTCTCTGTAGACTTCAAAATCTTTGCCAGCCTGTGATTGGTCAAATGTTTTCCGCTGAGCTGCCTTCAATTTCACTATGAGATAGTCCAGGGGTGTAGAGATCGTATGTGATCGGAGCCCCTGGAATATCGAGGACGCATGTCCTCATAATCAATACCTACCCGCAAGGGCAGATAACTCTGTAATATGCAAATACAGAATACATGTAACTTATGTTTTTACCCAATGATCTTTTTTTTTTATATTTATTTTATTTTCGAAGATTTTACATATACAGATACATGGTTATCTCACTCACACCATACACACCTCCTCACATCATATTCAGCATAATTTAAATATATTGCCATCTTCATGTATTATAATATAATCATCCTCAAAAATTGACCATCACATTCACATCCCACATCCTCATCAAAGATCATCATTCATACTCACATCGTTATTAATTAAGCATAGCAATATATTATTAACTCGTCCAAGATAATCATACACAATCAACCCACTCACATCCTCATTCAACATGACATTAATATAATATTATCATCATGAGTCATCATCCATATAACATTAATCATCATACACACTTACATCATCTTTCAATTTGATATCAATAAGATTATCATCCTCATCAGTGGTCAACAAACACATCATCATTCATCATAAAATCACTGTATCATTTCTGTACTTATCATCAACACAATTACATTATTCATTCTTATCTTCTATCACCCTACAAGCATATTACCATAACATTACATTTCAACATGACTTCAATATATATTTTCATTATTAGCATGCCCTTATCATTATCATACTTTTAAATGTGATCAAAACAATAAAAAAATAAGTCTCTGACACATCGAAACATACTTACAAAACATTGGCAAGTGGACATACTTGAGACACACACACACACCCACATGTACAAAACACACACATATAAAAGACACACACAATGAGAAAGAGACAGGGGGAAGAGAGAGAGAGAGAGAGAGAGAGGAGAGGAGAGAGGTCAGACTTTCAGATATTATGGATCATTACTTACACAAGTAGAAGAGCTTAACTGATATAAATGATGTATGGAATTTTAGTGTATATCATGAGGGAGTTAATTTAATCAAGTTCAACAAGTTTTATCCACTTTTTCCATTCATTAACAAATTTTTCGTGAAAATACACCCCTTTATTGTACGCAATGTGTCTCTGTACTTTATAGTAGTCTTGAATCAAATTAACCAAAACCATAACATTTAATGAACCATGTAAGCATCTGGTTCTATATATGTAGTGTTTAATAAGAAGAATAATTTCATTGTCAATTCTGTTATATAGACCTGTAGGTTCAAATAGCCCAAATATCATTGCTTGTTTATTTACGGCAAAGGGAATAAAAAGAACTTCTAATAAATCCTCAAAGCTTGTCAGAAAATTTTGGACCTCATTACATTCCCATAAAATATGGATAATTGTCTCCCTTTCTATAATGCAAAAAGTACAATGTGGGTTATTTGTGAGACCAATCTTGTAAATAAAAGAGTTAGTTGATAAAATATGATGGTTTATTCGAAATTGAAACCATTGGAATTTAGTATTGAGAGTTTTACCCAATGATCTTAACATCACATTGTATAACCTCAGTATCTTCAAGGCAAAAGTTACACTATACAAGAAGACACAACACAAACGTACCAATGTCTCCCAAAACACGCACCTCGCATTTCAGACACACGAGGCACCTGATGCACGGGAAGCCATCCTTAATTATAAACGACATTGACTGTTAATTGGACGCTAATATAACCAACCAACTAGCAAAAGTATTGATATATACACAAGGTAATGTAACACTTAGATATCAATCTGATATATACACAAGGTAATGTAACACTTAAATATCAATCTGATATATACACAAGGTAATGTAACACTTAAATATCAATCTGATATACACAAGGTAATGTAACACTTAAATATCAATCCGGGAAAAAATTATTTTGTTTTATAAAAGAATAAAACACGAGTATGCTTGATATATTTAAACCACCTATAGATAACTTACATTTCTACCCACTGGTCTTAGCATCACAATTTATGACCTCAGTATCTACTGGTCTGTGGGAAAATAAGTTCCAGAATGCATTTATGATTTCAGTTTGTTATATATTTTTATAAGTCTTTGTTGGTTTTTGGTATTGTTTATGTTACCCTGTTGGCAAAGACCCACACACGTCACTAACCACTGCCCCTCGTAACTCCAGATTAAAACCTCCACTGGTTTATGTATTCAAACATTAGAATATTCCTAAATCAATATCATCGAACTGTATCTTAGTCATTTAATTGATACGAATGTGTCGTTGATTGAAATTTTCTTACAGTCTCGTGTACTTTATAGTAGCTTGAATCAAATTAACCAAAACCATAACATTTAATGAACCATGTAAGCATCTGGTTCTATATATGTAGTGTTTAATAAGAAGAATAATTTCATTGTCAATTCTGTTATATTAGACCTGTAGTTCAAATAGCCCCAAATAATCATTGCTTGTTTATTTACGGCAAAGGGAATAAAAAGAACTTTCAATAAACCTCAAAGCTTGTCAGAAAATTTTGGACCTCACTTACATTCCCATAAAATATGGATAATTGTCCCCTTTCTATAATGCAAAAAGTACAATGTGGGTTATTTGTGAGACCAATCTTGTAAATAAAAGAGTTAGTTGATAAAATATGATGGTTTATTCGAAATTGAAACCATTGGAATTTAGTATTGAGAGTTTTACCCAATGATCTTAACATCACATTGTATAACCTCAGTATCTTCAAGCAAAAGTTACACTATACAAGAAGACACAACACAAACGTACCAATGTCTCCCAAAACACGCACCTCGCATTTCAGACACACGAGGCACCTGATGCACGGGAAGCCATCCTTAATTATAAACGACATTGACTGTTAATTGGACGCTAATATAACCAACCAACTAGCAAAAGTATTGATTATATACACAAGGTAATGTAACACTTAGATATCAATCTGATATATACACAGGTAATGTAACACTTAAATATCAATCTGATATATACACAAGGTAATGTAACACTTAAATATCAATCTGATATACACAAGGTAATGTAACACTTAAATATCAATCCGGGAAAAAATTATTTTGTTTTATAAAAGAATAAAACACGAGTATGCTTGATATATTTAAACCACCTATAGATAACTTACATTTCTACCCACTGGTCTTAGCATCACAATTTATGACCTCAGTATCTACTGGTCTGTGGGAAAATAAGTTCCAGAATGCATTTATGATTTCAGTTTGTTATATATTTTTATAAGTCTTTGTTGGTTTTTGGTATTGTTTATGTTACCCTGTTGGCAAAGACCCACACACGTCACTAACCACTGCCCCTCGTAACTCCAGATTAAAACCTCCACTGGTTTATGTATTCAAACATTAGAATATTCCTAAAT